>JAXCGZ010007893.1:0-80665 GCA_037179515.1 Halocaridina rubra | reverse complement strand
GGTAGAGCATCTTTGATGAACTGAAATGGTATACCATCTGAACCATAAGAGCCAGAGTTTCTTAGGCTCTTTATGGTAAGAATTAGGGTAGCACAATCGATAGGATTTATCTTGAAGTACTCTCTTGTGTTTTCATTGGAAGAATTGTCATTTAAGCAATTACTCATATTCACTGAGTTGATGTTTTCTTGAGTTTTTTCATATGTATTTTTGCCAACGTTAGCAAAATAGTTATTAAAGTTATCTGCTTTGTCTTTCAACTCCGTAATATTTTCATAACTTTCTGAGGTACTCTTTTCATTTGGTATCATGCTTCTTATCACTTTCCATGTTGCTGCTGTATTATGTCTAGAGTCTTTAAATTGTTTTTTTGTAAAAGTCTTTTTTACTTACACTGATGAGAGATCTGACACGTTTCTTTTCTGTTTTATAACGTTCTCGGAGAGCCATATCATATCTATTCATTTTTAGCTCTTTTTGTATTTGATTTCTGATTTGCATTGCCTCTTTGATGTCATTAGTTAGCCAGGGGGCTGAGGGGCGGGTTATTTTTCTTGTTACAATGGGTGCACAACTATCTAAGCATTCAAGGAAGACTTTTGTTAAAATCTCAACCTGCAAATCGACGTTATCTGTGTATTTAATTCTATAAAGTGCATTTGTGTTGTTGATTAATGTTTCACAAAAGACATCAGGGGAGTAATTTTTTAGACACCGGAATGTCTTGAGGAGAGGCTTCCTTTTCGGCTTGTTTATGTTTAGCATAGCAATGTTCAGCTCGTGGTCTGCAAATGGGCAGGGAACTACATCCCAATAAGGTATACTTTCCACTTTATTTGTTATTATCAGATCTATAAGGGTCCTAGAATTAGGGGTTATGTGGGTCGGTTTTGTCACTATTTGTGTTAACTTCACAGTGTTGATCACCCTTTTCATTTTGTTATCTGCTGAGAGCAAGTCATCATTAAAATCACCAAGTATGTATATGGGTTTATGACGCACACAGATATTTCTGAATGTTTCTAGCAGATGATTGAATGAACTGGTAGGTGCTTTAGGGTGACGGTAAACACACCCTACAATGAAAGATGGAAGTTTCTGATACTGCACAGTGATCCATAAATCTTCGAGCTCCTCAGTTTTTTCTAAACCTGTGGTTATTTCTGATGCACTAAGATCATTTCTAACATAAATACAAACTCCACCCCCTCGGCCATGGTCATTGCAAAATATTTTAAACTCTGGGATATTCACATATTTATTTTCAGTTGTAGGAGGAAGCCAAGTTTCACTTACACAGAGGATGTCTATGTTGTAGTCTTTTGTTAGCATTATTATTTCCTCAAAATGAGCGAGCAGGGACTGAGCGTTCACATGTACTAATGTTACATTCTTACCATGTTTCATTGGGGTGGTATCCATAGTCATAGTTGTAGTTTCGACTGTGTGATTCTGCTGGGAATTCATCATTGTAGTGTGTTCTGGGGTTAGCCCATGGAGCCTGGTGTCTGTACCTGCCGTTGGATGTGTAACGCTGGTTTGAGTACGTGCCGTGGTATGATCGGGCCTTCCCAAAGTTTGTATGCCTAGGCGAGTGTCTAGGGTTGTAAGAGCCATCACTCCAGGAGAAGTCTCTTGTGCGTGGACGGCGATAAGAGAGGTTTGTATCGTGTCTCTTTCTGTAGTCTCGCGTATAGGGGATTGTTTCATTAGCTCTTTGCTGTTTATTTTGGTATGACTGTAGTTTGGGATATTTTGTAGAATACCCAGGTTGTGTCCATTGTTTGCATTGGTTGCAAAGGATTGCACCTGCGTGAGATAGTAAACGGGATGCTATTGGCTGATGGGTGGGAGACGATGAATCACAAAATTGTGTTCTGTATACTGGGGTCTGATTGGCTTTTTGATTGAAGCTTGATTCTCCCAGCATCTTCCATTGTCTCGTCTCACCAATTCAGTCACTCAGGTGTGTGCCTTTCGTGTTGTGCCTCTTAATACGTTGCGATTGTGTTTTTTGTGAAACTTTTGCTTTACATTATTTCAACCCCTGCAATGCCGCCCAAGCATCCTTCATCTTCTAAGACTTCTGGTAGTGAACCTAAGCGGCAAAGGAAGATGTTGACCATAGCAGATAAGGTAAAACTGTTAGATATGCTGAAGGAAGGAAGAAGTTTCTCGGTTGTCACCCGCCATTTCGGCATAAACGAATCTACTGTTTGCTACATCAAGAAGGAAGAGGCGAGCGAATATCAGGAAAACAGAGACTCTTACTTTTAACAAAACAACGAAGAGGGTCATAACACCCCGCAGTAAGTATGTTCTTCTCTCGCAAAAAGCAACTGTAAAGCTGTCACTGGCTGTGCAATGTGTAAATGTCATCATCACGTCATTCCCGGAAAGCTTACCTATCATGTTCATATAGCTTTATGCTTGCACGCTGTTATTATGGTAAACCTACCTGTCACACTCACATAAATTTACGCTTGCATGCTGTTATTAATAAAGTAAAGGGTGAGTTGTTAACAGTGCAGGGAGGGTTTATGCAGTAAAGGTAAAAATAACTGTAAAATACCTGTAATAAATATGGTGCTGCTACTTCGCTGATTTTCACCTATCGCGGGTGGTCCTGGAACCGAACACCCGCGATAAACGAGGGATTACTGTATACAGTATCAATAAATTTTAATTCAGTAATAATAATGTAATAATACATTGCAGTACAAAAATACATAAATACATGAGTAGATAATGGGTAAGTTTTTGTTCGTACCTGTGAATGTTCATAACTCAGTTGTTTGTAAGTAGGGGAGCTTCTGTATAAGGAAATCTTGTGGCGTAAGAGAATCTCACACCCGTATTCCAATGTTGCAAGAGCCAAAGAATAGTAAAGCAATGGTAGCTCTGTAGCAGAATGCGTTAGTCGTGCAGGGACTCAACACGTTCGATTCAAACTGCAGGGCATTAGGAAGAGCTTCTAGCCTTAATACCCCAGCTCCAACATGTGTGGCCATCTCAATTCGAATGGTGACATTGTGAAACAAAACTTTGCATTATTTCAGTGTCACAAAGGCCAATTACAAAGATACAAAAGAATAGTGGAGCAATGGACCAGCAAACTTTCCCTCATATCTTTTCCTAAGAAAATGCAAATGGTGGGAGAGGTGGTCACAGGCAGCATACACTGAATTTGTGCTTCAATTCATCTGTTACAGATGTGGCCACCCTGCTGAACTTTATCTTACATAACATCTAATTAACATACACATATAATGGCTGCAATTCCCCCTTAATAAAGGAGGTCGTCGAATCAAAGCACACACATATCAAGAGACTAAAATATTTCAATTACTCCTCTTGACACCTTTGGGTTAAAGGGCTGCCACATTTAACCCTCCACCCTGCCTGGGTACTCCAAAGGGTAAGTGGGCAAGGATCTTTTGCTATGAGGCCTGACAGCACAGCTGGTCTCCTTTGTAAGAAATGCAAATAAAGAAAATGCATACTGTACAGCTTTCATTTATTATGAAAAAAAAACTTTCACAACAGGCATACATTGGAAATAGAAATTATTATACTAAAGAAATAATAATATGAGAACAATTTATTAATTTCAGTATATATTGTATAAAGAAAATGTGCTTCATCTAACATACCATCATACATGATCATATGTTGCATGTTATACAAATATTGTTTACTTTAAAACAATGAAATTCCAAATACTAATGATAATTATTTACTGCAATAACACTAATTTTTATTGCAAAAACACTTGTACATCACATGATGAGTAATGCCCTTCCCAACTGTATATAAATTGGATGTAGAGTATAAATGAATACTTAAGCTAATGATGACATAATTATTATTGACAAAAAATGACAGCAAAGTATAATACCTCTTAATTGTACAGCTGTCTTGGATAAACAAAAAAAAAAGTAATTTACAAAACCTTACAAAGAACAAAAAACTTGTACATAGAGTACTGAAATTGTAATATCGTGAAGCATTTCAAAACGTACAAAAACACAATGAAATGAAACAGAATTGAAAAAATGCATCGTAATTACACAAAAATTAAACTACTTATAATAACAGACTATGAGAAGCCTTGCTCTAAAAAATAAAAAGTCTAAAGAAGTAATCAGCATCTTTGTACTACAATGACCTAAATAATACATGCACATTTACTAGGGTATTCACATGCATGTCCAGCAAAAGAAACCTAAGCAATATGGGCATTTGTATGCAGTTATAGGAAAAATTAATTTACAAAAAAACTGTTAAAGCAATACATATTTACGAAGCTGTTGTTGGCAGTTGTGTGTGTGTAGTTATTACTCTCCATTCAAATAGGGTTGGACACAAAAGGAAACAATATATATCTCAAGTGCTCTTCCTAACTTGAAAGCTCATCAGAAAAACGTACACAGAGGGACAAAGCTACTCTCTGTAATGATTTTCAGAAATATTACATCAATATCTACCAGTAAGGTACTCGTTATCGAGCCTCATATTAGCACATAAAGGCGATAGATCAAATAATTCTATATATCAAATTTAGCAAGTAATGCTGGTAAAATAATCTTTTATTTATTGTTTACAATTCTAGTATCTCAGTTACGATGTCAGATATAGTTGTTAAATCTAAAACTTTTATGTACTGCAAACTACACTTGTAAAAGATCGGCATTATCAATCATAAGAATGGGACATAGCTGTCCTTGGATTTTTGGTGACACCCTCCGAAAAAAATTTTAAATACAGTATATATGAAAAATGGGTACTGTAATAAACTACTAGAAAAAAAAATATTATGAGGCCTTGATTTTTTCCCAAGATTTTTCTGTACATATCATAAATCTGCATATAGTCATTTACATATCACTAAATAATAACATTAATGGTGTTCTACAATTCCCAAATTTTTCATTATAAACCATCATTCAGCCCATAGGACACTTCAAAGCACTAAAAAACCAGCACTTTTCAGGATTATCATTTCTTTTCTTTATAATCATGGAATTTTATATGTACAGCAATCTCAAGTCAAATTTCTATACAAAAACAGCATAACTGTATAACAATTAATAAACGGTTATTTTCCTTTCATAAACACAACTAAAAATCTTAAATCTCTCTATCGACCGCCATGGCATTCTTAGCTCAAGCCAATTTAATGTCTCTTCATGTCATAGTTTTATATATTCATACGTATAAAATCAAAGATAATAAATTTGGAATTTACTAGAAGTATAGAAAAAAGAAAAAGAATAACTTGAATGTCCCCCCCAAGAAATCACCTGAACATCATTTAAAAAAACTTGCAAAAAATTTTAAGATGAAATTTTTAGATAGACTTGTAAAAACAATGCATCACAACATCCAGAAGCCTGACACAATACTTTACTTGTATTTTTTACTTCCCATCCACAATAAAGTACATTTCCCAAAAGAACTACTGAATTACTAGATTACGATGGGTAAGCTGTTGTTGCCGTTTTACCCAAGTTGACTGGTCAAACAGGGTTTTATAATAAAAATTTTGAATACTTACTCAAAATTTTCTCCAGCAAACTTACATTTACTATATAATTTTCAACAATTGCACATTTATCTCCGTACCAACAAAACTACACGCAAGTCAAACACACACACACGTATATTTCCATTTTCTTTTTAATTCTGAGGGGCAAGGTATGATGCCTTGTTGAATTCCTTTTCTTTAATGGGATAGTCATGAAAAAAATATATGGAAATAATACCAGGCCCCACTTTTTAAGTTTTGTTACCATTAATACCTAATAAGATGGCAGACACACAGTTTGGAGCTGGGGAAATATGACTGGATGCTCATTCTGATGCTCTACGGTAAGGTTGAACACCTTCATTCATACTGCATTATACCTGTACAGTCTTCAATTTTACAGCAACTTTATAGCATCTAATTCCGTGAAGAACATTAATAATTTAACAATTTTAGAAAAAAAAGAATAAAATCTCTTGAACGACACTCTTAGATACTCACATCCCAACAGAAATATAAAAATACGACTATATTAGAGATACAGTGCAGGTATATCTTGCTGATATAGCAACAATAAAATGCATACGGTCGCCCTGGGGTTAAAGCACTTGACTATTATTCGAACCTACTGAGGGGTATTATGAAGGACATCCAACCTTGATCCACCAGCAACATCCTGTGTCCATCCACCCTCTAAAGGAGATTTATACGTAAACTTTAACCTGCACATATACATTATTTCATACATTACTGCATTTTCCTACTAGGGTCAGCAAGGCAGTCGCACCCAAAAGAAATTTGCAGGACGATGCATACAACTCTCGATTCCATTTAATGCAGGTGAATGTTAACTATTACAGACGTAATACATGAAAATGCATCAACAGTTTTATCAACACGCCAACTGGTTAGCATACTCCACCTAAGAGTTTGGAGACATGTGATCCAGCACACTTTGGGGCACTCAGAAGAGCAGTCAGCCTTAGTTCCCCAGTCACGCTCTATCTGTGCCCAGTCCCATAATGGGACTAGTAGTGATGACTCATAAAAAGACGCTATTAACAGTTATACTACACTTCTGGTATCTTTAATGGTGAGAGGCCACCTTGACCTTTTACATTAATAAATGGAAGTGAAGTTAAATGTAGTAAATGAATACAGTATTACTATATTCAATAACTGATAATGCATCCTGAGGGTTGGAGATAAAGAATTCTACCTCCCCCAATTCTCTGTACGTCGTGAAAGGCAAATAAGGACAATAAGGGAGTAGAAGACTTGTAAATAAAGTCTTGAAATTCTATTTGAAGAAAAAAGGTGAAGATAGGTTAAAGACAGAAAATCTGGCAGACAAATCTGCGATAAACAAAATCAGACCCACTTGTATGTTAGTGTATTTATAACCAACTTGCTACTTTCCAAGGGATATGGTCATTATGTATGAAAAAATTATCGCAAGTTCATTAATTTCTTCAAAAAGCTAATATATCATATACATGTAGTAATTTTCATGTATGAAAAACCTATCTTTTTGAGTTCACTAATTTCTAAAAAAAAATCTAATATTAGATAGTGTAGCGGTTATCATTTACGAAAAAATTATCTTTTCAAGTTTACGAATTTCTTCTAAAATCTAGTATTAGATACCTGTACGACAATGATCCATCTTTTTATCAAAATACCATTGCTGTTAGTTACCTGTTGTCCAATAAAACACTATATCAAGTTTAGTTCATAGTCAGTACTTAATTTAAACCTCTAATACAATTGTGTTTAGTTGCAAAAGCATTTCCTGATTACGTCACACATGGAAATTGAAAGAAGGCGGAGTCACAGTTTCGATTCTCAATACATAATTATGGAGATTAAGAGGTCTAGTTCTAAAACTCAGTAGTATACAAACACATTATCTATTAAACGATTTTACTTTATTTTATATTCACTTACATATTTTTATCAAGAGCTACCAATAAAACTGCAAACACAGGTAAACGAAAAATTGCTTTACAAGATTAGTATTTACATAATATTTTATGTAATTATTCTAGTAAATTGGCTATAAGCCTTTGTAATGACTGTAAAATGGTGTTACAATGGTAGCTGCAGTGGATAACTTTCAGCAATATACTTTAACTACGGAAAAAAGTAAAATATTTTCAAATGTCTACACAAATATTTCTCCCACAATATTACATGAAGTGCATCATTTTCAAATCATGCAAAAGAAAACACACGATCATCAAGTGTTCAGTTATCTCTGTACCCAGAAAACTTCAAGTCATAAAAACAAACACAGACACCAGCATATTTTTTTTTTTTTTTTTATTTCATAAAGCAACCATATAGCTAATGGCAGAAACCATAGCCAAAAATCTGTAAATTATCCAACAGACATCTATGCAAAATTCCATCATGAACCACTTGATAAAATAAAGGCTGTTGGGTTTCAAAAATGGTCAAAATAATACAAGTACGCCAACAATATCTTGACTAAATCACTATCCACATACTCAGCACGTCGTCAACAACATCTTGACTATTTCACTATCCATGTACTGTCTGGTAGTATGCAGCTTGACAGGTTACCTTCTTCACCAGAAATCTTGGACGAGACGGGAAGAGGTTGGGTGGGGGGAACTTGCAAAACTTCATAAGAACTTATGCAAGCTTATTGCTGTTGCTCACCCCTTCTAGAAGACTTCTGCAAGAGGATCAGACCAGACTTTAGGCTCATATAGCAGGTTACAGGACTGGGGTGTCTTAAATCCTAGGAGGTAACTCATAACAGGATGTTACAGGCTGATAGTTCCATCGGTCTAGCCATTCTACCCAGCCCCTTATCCTGCAATAGTAACACCAACATATACAACATTATTAAAATATTAAATAAATCTTATACCATGATTTGCTCCTAGTAGGTTCAAGTGTTAAAAGGATATAATCAATGAAAAAGTTATTTTAAAGCCCAGTCACAATGGCATATGTCAACATTTGCCTTTTCTTCGAGAACTTCCCAGTGTCAATTCTGGTCTTAATGTCCCTCGCGTACGGTCTAGCACCAATCTTCTATCCGAAGGAAGAAAACAGAAAACACTGAACTCTACTGACAGAAGGAAGTCAGTGATATAGAGTAACAGAAAGAGTATGGGATCATTCATGGCATGCAGTTTCATGCAAATTAAACTTCTGCCTCAGGGTTAAAAATTACAACATTCAAGAAACTACATCTTGTGAACAGATAGTGAAAAAAACAGATAACACAGGGTACAACATATTTTAACTTCTGGACATACTATATTAAGCCTTCAAGAAGCTACATCATATAAACTGACAGTCTGTGAAAAACTATACATGTGTCATTATGTCTAAACTCATAACCAATGTATAATAATTACACTCAATATATACTATACTGACAAACAGAACATATAATTATACCCAAAAGTGTTTAAAAAAAAATGGATAAGGCCTTTTTATGACCAAATGCACATCACAAAGTAAAGAAGAAACAGTACAATAAAAGCGACTCAAATCTAAAATAAAAACTAACAAGGGAAGAACAAAATAAACACGGAATGCAGACATCATACTCAAAACTACTTTTGTTGAAAGCATGCAAAAATAGATGATGGTCTACTTATAGTAAAAATCAATAACAAATATTCCCATCAAATTAAAGCACAATATCCCGTTATGATCCCTCGTGCTCAAAACAGATGGTCGGCAGGGTATTTACTGCGAAACCAATTTCATTCAATGGTATATTTCTAATTGTGCAAGACATAGACAAAATATATCTATCACAAGACTTGTCTTTTTCTTCAAGCAGTGCGGTGGCTTTTTTTGTTTTGCCTCATGGTCAAATTTTATGGTTGGTTAGGTCATTATTACAAAAATAATTTCATTCAATATATTTATAATTGTGCAACAAAGATATAACTCGTATCTCAAAAGGCTTTCTTTTAATATAAAGCAGTCCTTTGTCTTGCTTTGTCTTCCTTCACACTCAAAACTGATGTGAAGACAAAGATATAGCACATATAACACAAAAATGCTTTCTCTCTTTTTTATACTGAGTAGCACTTTGTTTTGCTTTACACATGTGCGATCACAACCAAAACTCCATAATATTACCATGCTTTCAAATACTGTTTACTTGTATTCATTCAGCTGTACCATATCTTTCCACATATTGTACAAGGTAAATAAAGCTAATACCAAGAAAGAGCAACATATATACAAAAGTCTTATGTCTAAGAGGTAATGCGTCATCTTAACCCTTCAAAGGCCGGCTAATCTACGGAGAACATCCTCCCTTGATAGCGAGATGACGTGATCTGACCTTAAGGGGTTAAATTTTGAGCATGTATGCTACAAAGTTTGATATCAGAATGTCTTTTCATAAAGATCTTGATCACTGATTATTTCTACTTATATTTATGCTACATTAGCAAAATATCTATAAAACTTACCACAAATAAACCTTCTGTCTCTTTTTAGCTAAAAACCAACAAAAAAAATCATCTATATTTCCATCCCTTACCTGAATTCTCTAGTCTCACATCTATCTCAAAAATACATACTAAAAGGGGTCTTATATTAAAACATGAACATAACGATACAAGACACAACAAATGAGGCATCACTTACGTCTAGTTGGTTCAGATGCCGTAGGTGGTGGCGGGGGTCCTCGTTTTTCCAACTCCTCCATATAAGCCATGAGAATTTTCGTACGTTCCTCAGGCTGGCAATCCAAAACAAGATAACGGCGATCTTTGCGAAGCACCTCAACCACATCTCTCATGTGCTGCTCCCCTTCAGTGCACTGCTTCAACGAACGATGGGTTATGCTTTTAGTTTCCTAAAGAACAAATTTAATCAAAAGCTTGAGTATGTCGCAGAAATACACAGATAAGTTGTCTTAACTCTACACTTCCAAAATTACTAATGAAAACTGAATTCTTTCTCAACTATAAGTGAACACACGATGGAAAACTGCATATAGAGCCTTCATTGTTTGTTGTTTTATGAGTCACTATTAATGGCCATTTGAATAGGGTTGGACATAGGCTACAGCTGGATAATTAAGGCTGGTTACCAATCATAACAACACCTCAGTGGAGTCGAACATGTGTTTGTCACTTCCTGATTCAAGTGCTCTAAGCACCGTGTCAATACATACCATACAGAGTTAATGCCCAGCAAAAACTATCAATACTGGTGTAATATTGCTTCTGATGATGATAATAATAATAATAATAATAATAATAATAATAATAATAATAATAATAATAATAATAATAATAATAATAACAAAAAAAACTAAAATCTGGTTACATTTTAATGTGCCCCTGTCAGTTCACATTCCGGGGAGGAAACAAGAGGGATTGTGCAAGGTAATTAAGGCTGGATACTATTCCCATCACCTGCCATGTGCTCAAACCAAGATCTGTCGTCTCTCAAGTCGAGGGTTCTACAGCTACGCTACAGCGGTCCCCAAGCACAAAAATTTCCATGACATATTAAGAAAAAATAATAGAATTAAAAGCCTATACTGAAAAAATATGGTTTTACATAATTATCTTTACCTTTAGAAGCTCCCTAAAGTCAGCTTTAGCTGCCACAAGTTTATCCTTCAAATACTCCCTGAATTCTCGTTCGCATTTCTTATCAGACGAGGAGAACTTGGTATACCGAGGATCATCTTTAAGCTCCTTTTTCAAGTCCTTCCAATTGGAATCCAAGTTCAACTCAGGCATTTCTTCCAATAATTCCCTGAAAAACAAGGTCATCACGATGAACACATTAGCACCAAAATGCTTTATATATACATATTAAAAGGTATACTCAATTACCAATTGTCATTTGCAGTTTTGTGTGTTACTATTAATCCCCATTTAAATGGTAGTGGTCACTGACAAGTTTAAGCTAAGAGATCAAGTCTGACTGCCCTTTTTAATGCCCAGAGGTAATAATAATAAATCTTTTCTCATTCAATATGACGTGTCCTGCTGAAACTAAACGGATGCCCACAACACATACAAAAGAATCAAGACAGCAAATCTACACTGTCTTTTATAATAATCTTCCAATGTTATATGTAATTAGTGCTAGCTTGCAAAAATTAACACTCAAATCAAAGATATTCAAAAATAAAAATGACATATGTATAAATCTTAGGAGAAATTCTAGGCAATAATTTTTTCATAAACAAATAATAGCCCTTAGGCATAAATTCCAAGCAATAATCAATGTTTTCACAAACAAATATAGCTCTTAGGCATAAATTCCTGGCAATGATAAATGTTTTCATGACCATACATAGCTCTTAGGTGTAAATTCCAGGCAATAATAAATGCTTTTCATAAACAAACATAGCTCTTAGGTGTAAATTCCAGGCAATAATAAATATTTTTCATAAAAAAAGCTTACTTAAAAGGGACTACCTTGTGGCTATTCGCAACATGGTGGAAGGGGGGGAGACGTGGCAACCCTTCATCCCCAAGGAGCTGAGAGGAGTGGTTGAGGTATGTGTGGATCGTGGTGAATGCATGTGTCTTGGCTCGGCCACCCCTCCTTACAAGGGGGAATGAGGCATGTGTATATGTATGTTAAAGGGACATAGATGCAACAGTCAGGAACACCTAACCACCAAAATGCGACAATGCACATTGCAGAAAATACCTGATTCTGCTTTCTCAACCTAAAAACTCTTTCAACAGTAATGTAATTACTACAAGCTTTGTCAAGAGAAAAATCTGAAAATAGTCTATAGCTACTTGCCTCAGGATGTTTGAAATGAGACAAAACATCCTGCCGAGTCTAAAAAGCTCAACATGGTAGCATGGGGGCCACAATTAAGACAACAGGTCTTCAAGATATTTTGTTCAAGCTCACTTCCATTGCAAGTTTCCTTAAGGTAAAAACTTGAGGATGATTACAACCTTCCACCTTTGCTATTGAATTTTAATGCCTATGACAAGCAAGTAATATAAAAGTGAGACTTTTTTCCCTCTTACTACAAGCAGGTAATATAAGAGTAAGGTTTTTTCCTTCCCTGTGAGGACAGTGTCCACTGCACCAGGCTATGATATGGGCAGCACACAGTCTTCCTGAGCTATCATAAAGGGCTATACAACTTCATTACTTATGTCTGTCCAGAATGTAACACATCACCTCATAAAATTACGCACTACTGAAGACTACTCCAATGATCACAACCGTATACACCAACACACAAGACACACCCACTGAGAGCTCACTGGGGAAAGTCTGGGATCGGTATTGGCCTTCCTAAGAGACTCGGGGCTGTTTGGCCAAGCAGCTTAAGGAAAGCTAAAAACTTCTTTCCTCAGTATCTTGCATGAGCCTCTATTCCTAACAGGTTATTTTCTCTTAATGGGAACAAAAATATCAATGATACGGAGGTACAATAAGGACAGGATTTGAATCAACAACATGTCAGAAAAATGGCTTCAGTTCATCCCAAGTTATTGAGAAGATTCAGTGACAAGCTATGTACAGATCTTACCTGAATTTCTCCCGTTTTCTTTTGGTAAGGTTTTCAACATGGACACTGAACAATTTTTCCTTTTCTTCCCGTTCCAAGGCTGACGCGGATTCCCAGCGAGAATCCTTCTTCAAGGATTTCTTGGCCTCCTTCCAAGTATAGTCTGTGCTCCGAACCTAAAAAATCATATTCGTAAAACTTTTACTAATAATAATTATATTTATAGTTGCATTTACTTTATTCACGGTTCATAGTGCCCATACATACATATACCTTGGCTGTTTCCCCCTTTAATTGGGGGGTAGCCGACATCAAGGAAGGAAAACATAGCGAAGCACTCACTAAATCCGCCAGTAGAGCATTGAAATTATGCACTGCCTCGTCATGTTTGTGCTGCATTCGTTCCTTATCCCTGTCCCGCAAGTGTCCAGCAAGGGTTCGCTGAACTTCCTCCTCTCGCTTACGAAGAGATTCTTCAATTCTCCGCTGCCTCTCCCTCTCCTCTTCTTCGGCAGCTTCGTTGGTCTCCCCGTCTTCTCGATCTTCGTGAGCTTCGCTACCAGTATCTTCACCCTATTTAAAAGAGAAGAAATGTTAATAAGTTGCACTGCTAGAAATACCACTATTTTGAGATAAATTCACACAAATTACATGATTAGAAGTATAAATACTATCATGAAATTAAATTTACACTGATATTTCTATAAATACACACAAGCTTCAAACAACAGAGCTTTAACTGCAAGACTAAGCAAGTGAGTAGGACATGGCTACAATAGGCAAATAAAAAAAAAAAAGACCTTGAGCTACAACATAAAATCAAAATTTATTTCATTTTAGGCCAATATACTAAATATTTCAATTAATTATTGTGCAATGAAAAACTTTCTAAAGAAAAAAAGTATGAACATATTCAAAGTAAGAAGTATTCAATACCTCGCTCTTGTGATTTTCATCCACATCTTCACCCTCTTCACGAGCTTCCATTGGTTCCTCTTTGTTTTCTTTGGACTTTTCTTTCTTCTCCTCCTTTTCCTTCTCCTTCTCTCTCTCTTTATCCTAAGACAGAGAAAAACTAGCTTTCAAATAGAGAAATATGGCAAGTACTCAAGAGTAATTCTAAGAAATACTTTATCACGAAAGTAATACACAGTAAATACCATAATCTAGCTCTTAAGCACTACACTGATTTCATTTATTGATCTAGTCTTATTCCAATTACCATCATTTGAAGAAAATCCTACAAATGGTATATTAGCACCTTAGTTCACATAGGTATATTATCTTCTATTAACAATCAATATACATCAAGAGCTAATCTTACCTTATCTCTATCCTTGTCTTTTTTCTCTCTCTTCTTATCCTTCCTGTCTTTAGACTTTTCTCTCTCACGAGAGTCCCTGCTCTTCTTCTCTCTGTCACGGGATCGATCTCTGCGATCTCGATCGTGGGATCGATCTCTGCGATCGCGCTCCACTTCTCGACGGTCCCGATCTCTGTCACGATCGCGATCTCTGTCCCTGTCACGGGACCGGTCGCGGGAGCGCCTTCGTTCTTCCTTTATCTGAAGAAAATTCAAAACAATTAACACACTCACTGGAACTGCATCAGATCTAGTTTTCATCATTATACAAAATATCTTTACTCTAAATTACTTGAATCTAATGGAAACCAGATACATAACTGCAGCAAATCAAGTTTAGAATAAGTTTATTAAACCTAATAAAAAACTTAATATGGATATTTTCTGTAATCTTTGGTTATACAGTATAAGCTTCTGAGAACTAAATCAAATCATATCACTTCAATTATTTTGATCTTGAAACGTCAATTTCTGTAATAAAATTTCTTAAGGTATGGAATAATCACGACCACTCGCAAAACGTATACTGTACAGTGAAGTATGTCTCATACGTGTCTATTAAACCTTGACTCTTTGTGGGAGGAAAATACAAAGTAGGGAATGTTCAGCCCCTTTCTCGGCCCCGTTTAGTCGACTTTTACGATATGCAGGGAAACAAGATGATATTTCTTGCCCCCTCAGAAGAATGAACACAACAGAGAAAGGAAAAACAAAAGAAATAAATGAGAGGAATAAAATCTGAAAAGGATTAAAAAGAGGATTATAAGCATACAACATCAGTGTCCCTGAGACCTTAGACTATTAGAGGTTATCACATTAATCATTTTTTTCGCTTCTTTTTAAAGTTTTATATGTCACTATTAGTCTTTACTTGGGGGTGAACACAGATATATTGAAGCTGGGGATTTAATGCTGGATGCCCTTCCTATTGCCCCGTCATGGGCTCGAAAGCTAGTCTACTACCTAGAGAGTAAAGCACTCAACCGGTTACACTCCTGTAATTTTTATCTTCTCTTTTTCCTTTTCCTCACCAACTTACTTCCCCTGCTGGAGCCATCGGGTTTTTTTATTTATTTCCAGCTGGGTCTGTTGCATGGCATAAAATGATGATAAAAATATTGTCACCATGAAACACTATTGCAATGAGGCAAATACGACACATGCACCCCTAACTTGTAAGCATCACTGAAAATCTATAATAGCCCAGGTGGTGAGGAATAAATATTACCTCGTTTGTGATAAAATATTCAAAATCTTCACCAACCCTACACAAGTTATTTTATCAGATACATACCGTCTATAGTAATACAGTACATTACTCCTGAGTGGTATTGACTTTTTCCACTTAACAGTTACCCAAGTCTGGCCGAGCATCCTCTTAAAATATAACTTGCCAACAAAGAGCCCCAAAACCACAATAGAGACGCCACCACACAACTCGCACCAACAGAAAACACTAATACTACCAGCCATTACTCTAGCAACAGATATCCACCACCAAACACATATCTCTTGACTTAACGGCTAAACTTTTGACACAAACAGGATATCCTCCCAAGCGCCCTCTGATCTTGCTCCCACCAAACATAGCTTATCAACTCCCACTACCACCTCAGCAGCACACACCTACCATTTTCATGATGTCATAATATCTTATTTAAGACTTTAACCCCCACTTGCTTAACCCACATATATATATATATATATATATATATATATATATATATATATATATATATATATATATATATATATATATATATATATATATATATATATATATATATATATATATATATATATATATATATATATATATATATATATATATATATATATATATATATATATATATATATATAATATATAATATATAATATATAATATATATATAATATATAATATATATATAATATATAATATATAATATATATATAATATATAATATATATATATATATAATATATATATATATAAATATATATATATATATACAGTAATCCCCCGCTGGATCGCGTTTCTTGGTGGTGCATTTTCACTGTACCACGTTTTTTTTGGGGGGCAAAAATAATTGTAAAATACATATGTACATGAGTATGTCATGTAATTACCACTTCATTCACAGTAATTTTATCTATCACTTTCATATAAATTTACATTGCATGCTGTTATTTATGAAGCAAAGGGTGGTTTGTTAACAGTACAGGGAGGGTTTATACAGTGTAAACGTAAAAAATAAAAATATCTATGTACATATAGGCTGATCCTACTTCGCGGTTTTCCTGTCTCGCGCCGGGTCCTGGAACCGAACTACCACGATAAGGGGGGGATCACTGTATATAGTTTTTTTTCTTATTTGCATAAATTCAGCACAATGAATTCCAGAATGCATTATGACACCATTACAACAGTTCGCATTCTCTGCACTTCGTAAGAGTTGATTAAAAGGGAGTGAAGAGCAACTTGTTAGCAATATCATTCTTACTAAGAAAAACATTATCTGTCCTTACTCAGAACAGCTGGTGAGAAGGATGGCAGGGTATGAGCAAGACTTTCCAGCCCTTTATTTGTTCAATAATGGCCACTAAATGTCAGCAAGATATAATATCATATTGAAGACATATAAAAAAGTACAGTAACTAATAAATTCAACATAAACATTCATATCTTGATTTAACGGACTTAAGGGGGAAACTCGGTAGGTTACTTCCAACTATCTATTGTTTCCGATATAGGGTTCCATAGTGGTTAATATCAACAATTACACTACAAAAAGAAGAGGAATACTAATTTAAACAAGCACTATATCAAGTACAACATCCAATGTGAAAATGTAAAATACCTGTACACTGTGAATATTAAAAAATTCAACATTTTTATTTTTGCGAGTGTGCGAGATTTCCAAAACATTTACAGTATGTTCATTTTGCACTTTCTTTATCAGTTCCTCTATATTTGTATATCACAAATATTGCTATGTTCTCAGGTTAAGGCTTGCTGTCTAAGATAACTGCAAGGCAAGGGAACAAGAAAAAACAGAGAGAGAAAGAGAGAGAGAGAGAGAGAGTCAAAGTCAAAGTCAAAGTCAAAAACTTTATTCCATCAAAAATGGCTATTACATGATAATTAATCTAATTACAAATTGCAATGTAAAATGTCAAAATAAAACTAATGAAATTTGCAAAGCACAAAATCACAAAATTTACACATGATAATTAATCTAATTACAAATTACAATGTAAAATGTCAAAATAAAACTAATGAAATTTGCAAAGCACAAAATCAAAAAATTTACACATTAAAATATGCATACATACACTTCGTTTACCCAATGGGAGGATAATAATGAGACTAAAATCACTTATTAAGTAGGTGATTTAAAAGATGAGATTTAAGTGAGGGTAATGTTTGGCAACTTCTTAAGTTTGCGGGTAAAGAGTTCCAAAGTCTCGGGCCCATTACATTTAAGGCTCTTGCCCCAATATCAGTGGAAGTTCTGGGCACGTAAAAAGAATTCTGATATCTGGTGTTGACGTTATTGATACGCACTTGATTAACTGTTGGCAATGAGAAGAGCCATTCCGGTAATATTCCATGATTTATTTTAAAAACTAAAAGACAGATATTATATATGAACTTCATGTCCATCCTTAGCCAACCCAATCTCTCAAAGAGGGGAGTCACGTGATCATGTTTATGCACCCCCCCTATGGCAACTCTTGCAGCAAAATTCTGGAGCCTTTTCACTCGTAACATCTGGGTCTTAGTCGTGGAACCCCAAACACTTAGACAGTAGTTGAGAATACTTAAAATCAATGTTTGTACTACAATTACCCTACAATCAGGCTCGAATCTTTCATAGACTCTGTTCAAGTAAATAAGGGTCCCGTTCACTTTTTTATGTAGTTCATCGATATGAAAATTAAATGTCATGGTACTGTCCATAATAACTCCTAGATTTTTAACCTTATTAGATGGGAAGAGTGAAACATTGTTGAAATTTATACTGATGTTCTCAGGAATGCGGGACAGGTATTGATTTGATCCAAAAATAACGAATTTAGTTTTATTTTCGTTCAGTAAAAGACCATTACTGTTAAAATAACTTTTGGCACAGTTTAATATATCTTCAGCCCTTTTTAAGATTTCAGGAATTCTATCAATGTCACCAGTAAGCATAATCTGGGTGTCATCAGCATACATAACAAGTAGGCAATCTCTTATAAATTGAGGTAAATCATTAACATATATTAGGAAAAGCAGAGGACCCAAAATTGAACCCTGAGGAACGCCAAAACTGATATCTAAAGAAGAAGAGAGAGTCGAGCCCATTCGAACTGATTGAATTCGATCTTTCAGATAATTTTCGAACCAAAATGAGTCAACATGAACTTTGGAAAGTTTTCTCATTAGAATTTGATGGTGTACACTGTCAAATGCTTTAGACAAATCTAACAATAATAAAAGTGATATTTTCTTATTTTCAATATTACTATAAATTTTATCAGTAATTTTAAGTAGGGCCGTCTCGGTCGAAAGTTTAGGCCGAAAACCGTGTTGTTCTTCACATAATAGACAATTTGATTCAAGGAAATTTATTAACTGGGTGGCAACTACCTTCTCAAGTATTTTAGACAGAATGCTGAGAAGAGAGACTGGCCTATAATTTTCAACATTATTAGTATCTCCACTCTTAAAAACGGGGATGATATAGGGATGCTTCCAGAGGTTAGGATAAATGCCTGTAACAATGGATGTATTAACAATGACTAAAATGAAAAATACTGTAACTGGCAATGAGTCAATTAGGAAGCGAAGTTGTATCCCATCGGAACCACAAGAGTTTGTTGGTTTGAGGTTCTTTATGATAAGAATAAGTGTGACTAAATCGATTGGGTGCGGTCTAAAATTATTGAAAATATTGATAATATTTCTTGGAAAGTTGGTGGGGTGATTCCCCGCCCTTTGAGTTGTTTATAGCCGAGATTTTTCTTTTCATTTATCAAGCATTCTTAATTTTCTATTTACTTATGGTCCTACGATATGTGCATCTAAACGAAAAGCATGGTGTATAATAAATTTAATCAACCACACTTTCTTCTTCCAAAGCAATACTGCTCTTCTCTTCTCTCTCTCTCATATGGTTTAAGCCAGCAGTGGCTGGGGGCCCCAATGGGTGTAAGTTATTATTTTTGTTACTATGGTTTTATATTTATTTTACTGAAATTTTAAAAATTGACTTTTTTAGTCTGTTTATAGTAAATTATATTAAATATAGATTTTTGGAGATTTTTTACTCATTATTTTTTATATAAAATCTAAATTGAAATGTACTGCCTCTAATAGGTACAAAAAAAAGAAACATGTACAACAGACTTTTTAATAATGTGCAAAATAGAAGTTATAGAAACAGTGCATTACGTACTTACATACAGTAAAGCGATAATTCCCCCCTCTCTCACACACACAAAACACATCAGATGTATCATTATATTTTGTCTTATTACAGTATTATTATTATTGTGAGATAGAGCAAACAGTAGCCCTAAACCCTTCATTTTTTCTCACTCTCACACATACACATCATACCTATTACTATTATTATTGTGAGACAAGGAGCATACAGTAGCCCATAGTTCTTTTCATTTCTCTCATTCCCTCTCTCTCAATCGCACATTATTATTATTATTATTATTATTATTGGGATACATGGAACAGTACTTTTCATATCTCTCTCTCTCAGCAGTGGCTCTTGTCCAGTAATGCCACAAATGGAAACCTGTAAATGGGCTGTTTGGTCCAGATTGTCCGTTATTTCCAATATCCGTTATATCGAGGTATGAGTGTATAACAAAGGAGAAAAAATGAAGGGTTATTGCTGAGGCCAGCTTACCTTCATCAAGAAGTCCCGGAACCAGTCTTCCCTCTGGACGCTTGACTCAACAGCTTTAAATCGGCTGTCGCTCTCGAGCTTCCTCTTTACATCTGACCAACGGCTGTGGCGGTCTAGATCAGCTTCCTTCAGCATGACAAAATAGTCCTTCTTGATCTATTTTGGGAAGAAGAGGAATTGCATTACAAAGAGGAACAAGACAAAGCACTGGACTTATTTCATATTCATTAAAAACTAACTGTATTCTGTAAAGGAAGTGGATTACTACATGCCTCCAGTACATGGTTAAGGGTTAAAATGGGAAACAACCTGTTGAGAGGAGGAAATATTACAATGAAATGATGGAATAGGCCTGAAAAAAAAAATTTTGTTTTAAGTTAATGGAAGTTCTGTTATGGAAAGGAACAATATTATATAGTAGTAACAATTACATTTTCCTAGCTAAAAATAACTAAGTTACGTGAAGACAACTGACTCAGAGGTATATATATATTCAGAAAGATAGAATTATCTTGCTTCAATAAGGATCTCATAATTCCTCATATAATATCTAATATTCTCCAACATTATGGTACAATGACATTTTGTATATATATATATATATGTGAACTTTTGAATATCTTCTCTATACAATTAAGTGTTTTATTTTCAAACTCAATCATGCACAAATTATAAAAAAGAAAAATACTTTTTTGTAGAAGGTGGTTCTCTAGCTCAAAATATAAATAATTATAGTCAGTGGGACAAGATTTAAATGACAGCTTTTTTAAGGTCTTCAAAATTAAAAAAAATAAATAAATAAATTACAAAGTGTATGCATAAATGACTAGTATAAAAACATGGTGAGGGAGGTGATATGTGCAACATTTAAACATGATCCCACTGACATGTCATATGACATGACTACAGGTGGCATTTCAACAGCTGCTCAAGAACACGAAGAAAGGGATGACCAATGACTGCAATGACTTATCAATAATATTGCATATCATTTTCAGCAATTACAGCCCATGAAGGCACTACTACAAAATATTCTTATGCATTTCAACTTAAAACTAAATATATATCATCATCATATCACAAAATATGTGACACAATACATCCTCCAATTATATTTCCATATACTGTATATATAAAAATAATTTACAAGTGAATATCATGTTGCTTAGGTATATATATATATATATCATGATCAAAACAAATGATTTCTGTATTAGATAGTTTCATTATGATTCAGAAAACAACAAATGAATATGATCTTTTTATATGTTTGCTAAACAGATCTCAACTGACTATAAATGTAACTACTTTTCAGTGACTATTTATAATCTTTTTGACTTTGACACTATTCAACTGAGAAATAGTAGTAGCAGTAGCAATAGCAGTATAGTAGTATGTAGTAGTAATTGAAAAGAACGTAGCAAGAGATGTCTCAGTACCAATTTTTACATGCGCTTGATATTATTCCGCTCTAGGGCAGAGAATAAATAGAGAGGGTGATGTTGGTGATGGGAGGAGTGGAGGTGGTGGCGGAGGGCGACTCTCAACCAAGCGGGCCCCACCAGGACCTTCCAGCCTGCTCCGGCAGCGGCAAAGTGGCTGCAATGCGCGACGCAACGTCAAAAAGCGTGTCTGCCAGAAGGAAGTGCCAGCAAGCCCACAACTGTGCATTAACTTATAGCGTGGGCTGGCTCGCACAACCTTTAACTGAAACTGAATCTGCGTTCAATACAGATCAGCACCAAAACGGGATTAAATTCCATCCGGGGATAATCATGTGGCGCTACATTATACACTGTTACAATCCTAATAATCCATTTGGTGCTTAACTTTATCATCATCATTATCATTATCATCATCATTTACTCTTCTCAATACTTGTTACGAGCTAATACTTAAAAATGAAAATCTCATCTTTCTAAAAAATAACCATGAGAGAATTTGCTTGCATGCAATATATGCTACAATTAAACTTTGGCCAATAGAAACAAAATCATTCTTTCTAATAGTGAATGACAATGTAAATGTGATCAATATTATATTAATATAATTAAGACAAAATTCACTATCTCTCTCTCTCTCTATCTCTCATTCTCAAGTTTCTGTGCTCAGTATAGAATATTAATAAAATTCATATAATTATTCCTATGATATATAGATGGTTAAAATATACATTGATAAACTACAGGGAGACTCTTCTATGTAAACACTCTTAGAATACGTGGATATCCGTATACGTACGTATGCAAATACATACGTGCATAAATGACACGGACTGTCTGTATATATATGTACAAAGAATACACTCTGTAAAGATGAATTAGGTATAAATAATCCTGGAACAAAATGGATTAATATATCTGAAAAACACATTAAAATAGAACAGCTGTAAATGTATAAACATTAAGAGAAAGGCTGAGAACAACAATAATATTAATTATACGCAAAATAAAAAAATATAAGCGGTAGACCTATAATCTAATGTAATGAGCTCTCACATCTATAGACCTCTCCAATTTAAAAAATAATATAGCCATAGATATAATTACTAGACATGAATATAACATTTATATCCGACATTTATGAACATGAATAGGTCTGTAGAACTGGCAAGATTAATTGGTGTTTCTGTGACAGGAGAGTTTGCAATACATAGTTTAACGCACCAATGTATTAATTTCTTTTATGCTATCTTTTTATCAATATGGCAAATTTAAACTTTGTGAAAAAATTATCTTTAAAACCTGGATTGCTTAAAATCACGACTTTTTTAAATTTAATTTAGAATAAAAAAAAAAAACATACAAAAACCTTTTTCATTATTTTCATTTTTTTGGGCTTTATTATATTTTTTGACTACTGGTACATGGGTCTGGTAAAAGCCTGAAAATATAAAACTGGTAAATAATACAATATTATTTACATATACATTTAAAAAAACATTAAAAATAACAAGCCTTCCAAACATGATGGAAAGGAATTATAAAACTGATGATTTTAGTCAATAATTAAATATAATATTAATGTATTATAATGTATTTCTCAATGTATGGATGCAGTATTAACCATAGATACAAAAAATTATTTCTTTTTCTCTCTCTCTACTATGCTACGGTTTATGTCAAAGTTACCCATAGAGATGCACACACACAAAATACAGAAAAATTAATCAAACTTTTATTTGTTACAAATAAAGCGAATGTGTGTATGCAGTACGTACTGCACGTGAAGCTTCGTAAAATTTGTGTGAGGTGGATGTTGCTGTATACCAATGCGCAGAAAACAAAAAATCAATCTCAAGAGTATTTATGAGCATACGTTTTACATAAGGACGAAGAAAAATCGAAGGTTTATTCGTAAACTTAACACGCTTTATGCCATTACGCAATGTAAAAAAAATATCATATTCTTTTATTGAGCAGACATATTTTACACAAGTCGTGAGAAAACAAAAAGCTATAAATAGTTCATCCGTCAAATGAACAGGTTTCATACCAGTACCCACAAAACAAAAAATCTATTAAAAATCTATTATCCAAACGAATAGGCTTTATATCAGTACGCAATATACAAAATACTGTATTATTTTATCAGGCGGACATGTTTTATACTAGTACAGTATGCACAAAAAAAATATCAGAAACATTATCTAAACGAATACGCTTTAATTCACAATACAAAAAAAACATTATACTAGTACAAAATATAAAATAATGTATTATTTTATAAGGCGGACACGTATTATACAAGTACGCAATACACAAAATACAAAATTCGTTAAACCTCTATCATAAGAAAACAGAATGGTGATACATATAAGAAAATACAGCATTCATTTAAACTGCATTTGCTAAGTACACGTACGCATTTTTAACCAGTATATAACACATAAACTGCTCTTTCCATAGTTTATTTGTAAAGTAAATAACTTTACAGCAGTATACAGTACATATAAAAAAACTAGTTCAAAACTGACTATGAAATTAAGATATTTTAAACTGATAAGCAAATAAAAACGAGTGAAAACTTTATTCGTAAATAGAATGTGCTTTATACTAGCAAAAAAATATACAAACTTCATTGAAACTTCAATAATGTACTTAAAAGTGCTTTTCACAAGTAGGAAGTACACAAAAACTGGAAAAACTACAAAGACATTCATTCCATGATCAATCTATATTGATATGTACAATCATTTAAGAAAAATATATAATATAGTGAAAAAGAATTATTTTTAATTTGTGTTTATCACATTTGTTATTCGCAACATTACGAGTTAACGTAAAATTCATTGTATTGATAAGCTCATTCAACTTAAAGTCATAAATGAGTTCAACAAATAAAAGTTTAAAACAGAATACTTTAATCATTCTTCATGAATGAACTATATAGACAAAACTAATACTGAAAAACTCATTAAAACTGTCTTCATGAGCACGTTTAATAAGGACAGGAGTTAACAAGTGACACGACAGAACCAAGTTTGTAACGATCTTGCCAAGAGACTCAATATAGACGAGAAAAAACTTGATCTTTATAAACATTACTGAACTCTCATCTTCGTTGAATTACGAGTACATTGCACAATACAGAATAGAAATACTGTAACTCTAACTTAAGTCAGTTTTAAAAATCTCAGGAATTTAAGAAAATTTTGCAGGCAGACAGAAATTCAAAAGTACAAAAATAATCAAGAGTAAAAATGTAAGATTTTGCCATTTCAAGATTATAATTTTATTTTCATATCATGATAATATGTCTTGGAAATCCTTGGTAGTACTTAATTAGAATGGGGTACACTGGGGATTGCATTCACTTTCTTTTCATAAATAATTCTCATAAACTGTTTTACTGACATAAACTAGACAAGAAAAAGAGGTCAAAGGTCAGTGTGAAATTCTTCTACTTGAAGGAATTTTTCTCTAGCTACGTCCACCTTGCCATGGAAGTGTATCAACACGATTAACAAAGCACCAGTTTGCGTGCCACGATTAGTATCCATTCAAATGGGGGTGGACAAAGACATGTTGCAGCTGGGGGATTATGGCTGGATGCCCTTCCTAACGTGTTAGTGGGACTGAACCACTTTTAGTCGCTTCCCAAGTGACTTGCTCAACCTCTGACATCTATACAGTATATATCATTCAAGGGAAGATTTGACACTAAAATCACTGATGAAAACATCATAAAGAGAAGTAATTACTTACTAACATTTGTCAATAGTTTAAATTTCACAAGTCAAGATTTTATTTTTTCAATACGAGTCAATATAGCACTGTGGTCAGGTAAAAAGCCAGGTATCACCAGGTTAACAGTTGGGGGAGGCAGATAGGATTCAAATTAGCACTTGTATCTCCCTCTCATTGGCTGTTTTGTGGCAAGGGAAAACATTTTCAGAAAAGATGGAATTGCCAGCCCTTCAATATCATTTCAGTTTCAGTTGCCTCTTTCAACACTCAGGGAGTACAAGTGTGGAATTCTCTCTTCCTAACTACCAAGGATAACAGACAAATATCAAAATATTTGCAACAATATCTTCAATTTCAACGTGTGTGTGTGCGCATCCTTTCCAATGAAACGTACCCCACCAAATGTAAATTTTCACTCTTACCTGCTCTCTCTTGGCCGCCTTTTCCTCCTTCTCCCTGCGTCGAACCTCCAACAAGAATTCGTCAAAGAGGCTCTCTCGCTCCCTCATCTTCTCTATGTTGCGGAAACGATCGTCCTTGCTGAATTTGGTCACGAAATCGCTGAATGAAGACTTGCCATTCAATCCTGCCTCCTCCATGAGTCTGCGAAACTCGTCTTTGCGCTCCTTTAATTTGTTCCTTTTCTCTCGACGTTCCTCGTCGGCCCGCTCCTTTACGT
The DNA here is from genome assembly GCA_037179515.1 of Halocaridina rubra. Classification (NCBI taxonomy): domain Eukaryota; kingdom Metazoa; phylum Arthropoda; class Malacostraca; order Decapoda; family Atyidae; genus Halocaridina; species Halocaridina rubra. The sequence continues at coordinate 54,504 of JAXCGZ010007893.1, read as the reverse complement.
ATCTACATGAAAAACAATATTAAGAAGTGAATGGCAGCAACAAATACAAAATTATACACATAACAATGCAATTTTCAAGCCCCGCTACCTCAATTTTTTTTGTACAACGTCCTTGCTCCTTTAATTAGTTCCCCTTCTATCTGCATTCCTCGTCCGTTCATTTCTTTACATACTTATGCGAAATACAGAATTCACTTGTAAAGCAAAAGTCATTATAAAATAACAATGCTATTTTCAGCCCTGCTATCTCACTTCTTTTTATAAAGCTGAGGCCACCCAGCTAAGTTTAATTCTCCACGTGTTACAACCTCCAATACTAAATTAAAGTGATAAAATGAAGCATAAAAAAATATAGAATAATATCCAGTTTTCATTGAGAAAAAACACAGAAAACTAAATGCCCTAAATTAGTGAATACAATTAGTTCTTATGAATAAAAAAAAAAATTACATTCACTTATCAGCTACAAAACTAACTTCATTATTAGCAAAATGGAGACTAATACAGTGCTTGTACAGAAGCCCCACTACTTACGAACAGCTGAGTTACAAACACACAGATACAAACAAAAGCCTACCTTATATTAATGTATGTATTACTGTACTGTGCTGCATTATTACATTACTACTGTATAAAAATTCTATAATATTGTATACTTTATGTTTAAGTAGTAGTTAAGTGTCTTTAGCCTAAGTAGTGTACTGCACTGTGTATGTATGTTCTATACATTTTTTTTTTTCACCTAAACACAATTTTCGAACAATTCTACTTATGAAGGGACTTCTGGAACCTAATTCATTCATAAGTTGGGAAGTGTCTGTACTACAAATTACATACTAGTTGTTATTTTCAATCTGATTTTACTCAATTGACTAGTCTGGATAGTGAAATTTCCTATGTACCCAGACTTTGTGGACACCCTGTATATAGCCCTGTGGTCAGGTAAAAATTTTCACTATTCATTCCCATTTGAATGGGTGTTGATAAAGAATGGCTGAAGCTAGGGAATTAAGGCCGGATGCCTTTCCTAATGCCAATAGGTGGGCTTGAACACGGGTTTCTAACTTCCTGAGAGGAGCATTCAAGCACTACGCTAAAGGTGTCGCCCTTAATGGTTCAAGAATACAAAGTTTTATTTCAACACAGTTTTGTTACAATTAGTCCCCATTCAAAAGGGGGAAGACATGTCCAGCAGAGGAATCAAACCCTGATAGTCGCTTTCCAATTTGTGCATTCTACCACTGAGCTACCACACCCCCTGGTTCAAGAATAAAGTTAGGCCATTATTAATCCTAGTGCAAGAGCCAATTAAAAGGGATAAGAGAGTGAAAGAGGTGTTTCCTAAATTGCTAATGAAAAGAAAAAAAATTATATATGAGAAAGCCCTGCTTCACTTTGCTTGGATAAATTGCGGCAAGATATGGCATCCTTTATATATATATATATATATATATATATATATATATATATATATATATATATATATATATATATATATATATATATATATATATATATATATATATATATATATATATATATATATATATATATATATATATATATATATATATATATATATATATATATATATATATATATATATATATATATATATATATATATATATATATATATATATATATATATATATATATATATATATATATATATATATATATATATATATATATATATATATATATATATATATATATATATATATATATATATATATATATATATATATATATATATATATATATATATATATATATATATATATATATATATTGGGTGCACAAAATAAAACAAAAAAGTTTTCGTATGCACAAGGTATGATATAAAGATGATATTTTATTACACAGTATGCTATACCCCCCATAAGGCAATTTTTGCAAAAATACATTAAGGGCTGGCTAATGACCGATTTTCCTTATGACTGTTCAGACAGAACTGATCGAGCTCGAAGTCTTAGGTCAACATCTAACGACAAAAAAAGAAAAAGAAAAACCTGCAGTACACACATTCCAAAAGTCATACTAATTCACATTGAATACAGTGAATGAAAGGAAGATAGAACATACTATTCGGAAACTACTAAATAGAGGACATAGAAATTTGAGTAGTAATGTATACAGAAGGTGGAAGACAGCAGGGAATTATACCATCAGGCGCATATCCACAACGGAACTTATCCATCAAATGACTTACGCAGTAGTGCGTACCAAGTACCCTTACTCCAACGCGAGAAGATGGAGGACAGATTTCGACTTAAATTTATATTCTTCCAGGTAAACTTATATTCTTTTATGTGAACTTATATTCTCCTTGTAAAGTTACATTCTTTCATGTAAATTTATATTATTCCATGTAAACTTATACTTTTCTACTTAAATTTTTATTCTTCCAAATAAACTTATATTCTGCCATGGATACATTCTTTTAAGTAAACATTTATTCTTTCGTGTAAACACATCCTTCCAAGTAAATTTATATTCCTCTGCTTAAACTTATATTCCTGTGTAAAATCCAATACTCTACTATATGAACTTCTAATCTTCCAGATATATGTATACTCTTCCACATAAACTTATACTCTTCAATGTAACATTGCACTCTTTCACATAAACTTGTATTCTTCCACGTAAACTTATATTTTTCCACAAACTTGCAATCCTCCATGTGCACACATTTTTCCCAAGTAAACATATTCTTCCCTATAAACTGATAATCTTCCAAGTGCACTTATACCCTTCCATGTGAGCTTATATTCTTCTATGTACACAATTACTTACTTCTCAAAGACCTGCTTCCTCTCTCGAGACGTCAAAAGGAGGTACCGAGAATCAAATACGATCTTAGACAATTCCTTCTCCCAGGAGCTGAATGCCGATACCTGTAAAATAAATTAATATCTACTACGTGAATTAAATGCACGAGAATGAAAAATGAATAGTTCCAGTAAGTTAATAACAAATATTTGAAATACTGTTTGTAAACATCATCAATATTGTATCTGATTATGCCTTATGAATACTGTCTTCTTATTTCAAAATATCTCTCTGGGTAAGCAACTTTCATAAGAAAAATTCACATTTAGTACTATATATACAAAAACAAAATCCATATTATTAAAAAATACAGGTACTGCACATAATTTGACTGAAAAAGCTCCTTTCTAATGCTCACCCCCTTTTCTGCTAAAAGGTCACGGAACTGCTTCATACGAATCTCGAGCGGAACGATGGCACGTTCTCTCGCAGCCTTAACCTCCGCTTCAATTGCAGCCTCTTTCCCGATGTCTATTCGCTTAATTTCTTCTTTGCCAGTTTGCTGCTTGACAATAAGTAATATCAATACCAAAGCTTGTATAAATGAATAACTTTTATAAATATTAAATCATTCATTCCACTCTCATCTTCATTACAGTTTGGTGATCACTAACAAAAATTGACACAAATAAGAAACTATCTTTCACGAAATTGCTACTTAATTCATGCCCTCCCTTAAACCACACAAAGGCATAATTTCCATTACTAACTTGCCTTAGCAATTTCCATAACCGAAGCTAGTTATCGCTATTTCATCCTGAATGTTTCCTTAGGACTCGGTGTTTTGTATCATTATTTGTCAAATCCTTATACATTAATTACCCCAGTTACACTGTGGATGACCCAAGCAGGGTAGCAGAGGGAATAGTGGCAGCCTTTTATCCCCAAGGAGCTAAGAGGTATATCTGCTTCTAAAGAATGCGTGCCTCAACCTCGCCATCTCCCTTACAAGTTAGACTGCAGCCATTGTATGAGTATGTAAATATCACTTGTCATAGATTGCTATTATCATATTCAATCCCCAATCGTCAAAAGTTCATACTATAAAATGCATGCCTGTCATCTTTCTGGATTTCAATGACGTTCCTGGACAGTCTGACTTAAACCTGTCCTTCGGTTTACAAGCCAATTTAGGGATCAAACGAGAGGCAAACTTAACCATACAACACGTTCAACACTCTCATGGTAATTATTCTACCCAAATGTCTAAACAAGTTAAGCAATGTCTCTTCCCTTCCATACACCGTGCTCTACCCATTCTCAAAAGTCGCTGTTCCGAAGAAACTGCAATACTGTATTCATATTTCCTGAAAGTTGCTTTCAAAGAAACAGAAATTTTCTTCATTCAAAAGTTGCTGTATCAAAAACGACAATTTTCTTAATAGTGCATGCTCTTCAACGGAGGATTTATTACAAAAGCCACAGTCAAAAGGAAACTAATAAAAATATTCTCTCCCATAGCTTAAATTTTACCCATTTACTTAATTCTGTCAGTAATGAACTACTGAGGTTCACCATTCTAAATAATATTTTTTCTCTCGCATTTTTTCTTTTCCTTACCAAGCTGCTTCACCTACCCAAGCCATTTGATTTGTAGTCTTTGGCTTTTCCAGGCTGGGATTGTTGCTTGGCTCACGATGATAATAATAATTATAGTAGTAATAATAATAATAATAATAATAATAATAAAATATTGTAAACAGTATGTAATGCAGAATCTTCTCAAAAACTACAATATGCACTTCAATAATATAATATACGGCATTGCTAATGCATGATTATAAATGAGATGAATATATGAGAAATATTTACATATTTGCATACATATAAAATGCCTGAAATCCCTCTTGTAAAGGGAATGGCAAAGTCAAAGCACATATATTAACAAGAAGCTAAATATACCTATATCACATATTTAACCAAGCTCTAGATGAGAATACTGAGAATATCCACACGATAAAATTAGTTTTGTAAAAATGTTCTCATAATAATAATAATAAATAATAATAATAATAAACTTTATTTCCATTTTACAATGGGTATTCGTCAGCCAGGACAAGCCCCAACCCCCCACTGTGATGTCCACCCACAGCAGTTCCTGCCAGTAAACAGCTTAAACTCTCGGTCTTGGACGGGGACCGATCTTTCGACCTCGTGAATGCGAAGCCAGCGCGTTACCACTGTACTAGCCAGCAGGCTAGTACAGCAAGATCAATATGAGAAGAAAATACTGTTATATAAGGTAAAGTAAATACCAGCAACCTCCAAAACATCAAATAACCCTATAAATTGTTAGATTACGTCACTCAAGATTTGTACAGAAACACTGTATATGCCAGCTAAAAAGGATAAGCTAAGTGGGGAAAGGGTTGGCTGTGCCACCTCTGAATATGTTACTCTTGCTAAAGAAATAAGGATAGAAAAGGTGGAAAAGGTTTGACTGGGATGGGTATAAAAAAGTTCTGCCCCGTCACTCCCTTTTTTTTTCTAGTTGTATGCAATCCTTTTATGTCCACTCCTATTTGAATAGGGACTAATATTGCTACAAAACGATGTGGTCCTGTTAGCTCTAGCACAATACAGTGTCACATTGAAAAGAATGAAATTACACTGAAAAAATCTTAATGGCAAACTTACAGCAATTATTTGCGGCTGCAAGGTCGTCGTAACGGCTGCTACAATGGGCACCTCCATTCTGGGCTTCTTGGTAATAGGCTCGTCTTTGGCTGGTTCCTCTGCTTTGTTCTTATTACCAACCACCTCAGCTGGTGGGTTGTTCACCATCTTGTCTACGTCTGCACGATCGACTAAATCAGGTGGCTTCTCCCAAACAGATGTTCTGGGGATAAAAAATAGGAGATATAATTCTATACAAGGGTTTGCTGCCTATCCGCTCTGTCAAATCATAGAAAAATTTATAAACCGTTACCATATTGCCCCCTTTCTCCTAGCTTCGAATGGTGGTAAATCTAACTCCTTCAGTCTGGATGTGGAATATTTTCTCTCTTGCTACCAGAGATACTGGTTTTATGCTAACAGATGAAGCCTATGAGAGGATGACATTTGTGCTATTGTCCAAAATTCTGCATAACAACAGACATATAATGAATTATAAATGAAAAAACTTATTATTTTAGATGCTATGTCATTCTATAATACTGTCTCAATTCATGCACTCTTTGGAATATTGAGCATTTTTTCAACACTAATTTCAGTAAGTTTATAAAAGCAAAACTTTACCATAATATGAAAAAATATGTATATTCTATAAACATTTAAAAAATATTTTATTTAGCAACAATACAAAATAACATTACATTTTCTATCAGCACCCTCCCTGAAGTCTAAGCTACAAAATGAATTCAAAAACAAAGTTCAGATAGTGAGTTTTTCATAAGCAGAAAAACTTACCTGTGAAACCTAAATATAAAAGAATAAAAATACAAATACTGTATTAGTATATATCACTGGAGTAAAATAAAAATCATTCACCGTCAATACCAGTTAGCCATATTCTTATGTATCACTATTAATCCCCATCCGAATGGGGGGCGGACACAGGTTACAGGTGAGATATTAGGGCTGAATGCCCTTTATAGCGTCCCGCAGTGGGCCTGACCACAGACTTGTAAATTCCTGAGTTGAGTGCTCTAACCACTGCACGAACTCAGTCTGCATTCATAATCAATACCAGCATCATTATAAATTTTTAGTATAAAATAACAAATGCAACTTACTTGGTGGTGGGATTGTAATAAAATACTCTGCCGTCTCCAGTCCACACAACACACCAAGGCGTACCAGATACGGGTTGGGAAGACACAGGTCTACTGAGGTCCTGCTGGGTTTTTTGATCTTCCGTTTCTGCTCCCTACAAAAATCAGATGGAATTATTACTCGTCCATATAAACAATCAAGTTTGATCTCATCACTAGGTTTATAAAATAATACAGATGGAGCCTCTCATAAAAGTATCAGCTAGCATGAAATCTACAAATGAAGTCCCTTACAAAAGAATTAGTTAGCATAAAATCTACAAATGGAGTCCCTAATAAAAAGAATTAGTTACAATGAAATATACAAATAAAGTTCCTTATAAAAGTATTACCATGAAATATAAGATTTGTGTAAACAATGGACACCAGGTATAAGATCTCTTTGCAGACTGACAGAAGTTAAAAGGTAATTTTATACACTTGATATTACATTACAGAGAGGATTAAGAAAGCTTTTTCTTCTTGTATTGATCCTTCTCATAACAAGAGTACAACGTGTTTGCCAGCTAGTTCATTCTTCCTGCAGAGGTGAATCAGTCAAGATCGAATGAATTGAGGTGAAAAAAGTAATTCAATGATCCTTCTCATAACAAAAGTAGAATGAGATCCCCGAAAGAGGTGAGAACAGCTGTTCCTTGGTTGTTATAGAAACAAACATAACGAGTTTCAAACCTTTGAATCGTCATTTTCCACTTCCATCGGAGTCTCCTTATTTTCTGGAGTTGAGGGTCTCTCCCCATTGACTCGAGCTGTTGTGCTGTCCTGTGAAGTCTCTGACTCAGTGCCTGGTGCCCCAGGACCAGAGTTGACTCCTAGGTTAATGCCTTGAGCAAGAGCTAACCGCGCAGCTGAGAAAGAATTTGATTATATTATATAAATAATACTACTGAAACGTTTGCAAAATGTGATCTTGTGATATTCTATATATTTATAACAATACTTTCATTTGTCTCTCTTCATAAGAATGAATATACATAAATGCATGTACAGTATTAGATAAGAAAAACAGACAAACATGAATATACAGAGGGTCCCCATTTAATGTCAGGGTTCCGTTCCTGACAGCTGACTCAACACGGATTTCGACTTAAGTCGGAGCACATCTATAGTTCGAACCTAGGTCCCCCACTAATGCTAAAAATAAATACTCTAAAACATAGAAAAACAATCTAACTTCTTAATCTAAGACATAAAAATATGAAAACTACACTATGCAGTACATTTCTTACCTTTACTACTGTGGTTGGCTTGCATCTGGATAACTGGATAATTTCAGGCCCCATATCCAACTCAGGGTTGAACAGCTTAACATTAGTGAATGAGCAAAAGAACAAATGGGTGACATTTCTTCTTCCCCTCTTTCTCATTTTCACGACATTAAACAATCTATTTCCTCTCTCCTGAATAAACAAGAGGCTCACTGGGATGCGTCGTCGATGCTGGTCATCCAGCCAAAGCACTTACAACATCTTGATGTTGAATATAAGCATCCAAAGCGAATAAGCATGATAAACAATATGGTGGATGCGAGAGTTAGAAATACAGACTTTACAATGGCACTTATCTTAAAAGTGCGTTTTTACTGCTCTATGTGCTGTCTTTTAAGTTTTTCTCTTTCTCCAAATTTTATATTTGGTAATATTGTATATAAACTAAATCTAATTCATTCAAATAACCAAATACATATATAAATTAATAAATAAAACCATTAACTTGATATACAGCATATGCATACAACAATATCTTGTGACTACTTTTCTATGAACCTCAATAAACTTTTATGCTTAAAGATCATATTTACAGCTATGTATTTGGTAACTTTGTATATAAACTAAGTCTAAATTCTTCAAATAACCAAACACATAAACAAATAAATAAATGAAACCATTAGCTTGATAAAGTATGTACAAAAATGTCATGTGAATATTCTTCTGCCAACCTCAACGCAATTTTTCGCATAAGAAAGATCGTATTTACGGATGCGTATAAGTATTTGGTAATTTTGTAATTAGATCAAGTCTAATCCCTTCAAATAACCAAATACATAAACAAATAAATAAATCAAACCATTAACCTGATACAATATATAAGCATGCGGTACAACAATGCCGTGTGATTATACTTCTGGGAACCTCAAATTTTTAATAAAGATCGTATTTACGATCATGTACTTGGTAATTTTGTAAGCATATTACGTATAATTCCTTAAAATAACCAAATACATAAACAAATAAATAAATAAAAAGATTAACTTGATACAGTATATATGTATACAAGAACGCCGTGTGACTATTCTTCTGCCAGGCTTACAAACTATTCCACGCGCGCCATTTGAATTTACCGCACCAGGTAAGTAGCTTGAAAACTTAATATATTAATAAATAATTAACTTTTTTATTGGCCTCCGACGTAATGGTGGAACGACTTTCTACCGGGACCCCTAGTATACAAAATATTATATATGTAGATACAATATACAGAACAGTATACATATAGGAGAAGAAATGCTAATGTATCCTTTCCTCAAATATCAATTCTTGGTGATAAATAACTGTTTGAATAGGCAAAGATGAACATGGTATTTTGAAATTCTTCTGTCCTACTTATGCATTTGTTTCAGTTGTGTCTACAAATAACAAATAGCATCATGTTAAAAAAATACAATATGCACAAGGACATGTATTTGGATCTTGTAAAGATAGGTACCCACATTCTCATGTAAAGGTGAATAACCCCATAACTTGTTAGGTGAGGTTGGGTTGGCTTAGGTTGGTTAGGTTGGATTGGATTGGATGGGTTGGGTTGGGTTAGATTTGGTTGGGTTGGTTTGGTAGGATTGGGTTAAGTTGGATTAGGTTGGACTGAGTTGGGTGACTAGCCCTATACAAAAATAACCTTAGAGCACCCTGGGGTTACTCTTCTTTACAAAATCCATGAAGACTGACAAACCTTCCAAATCCTTCATTGCTTGTGGTTTATCCCACACAGATTCCAGGCTCTTGGAGTTGTAATAATAACTTCGACCGTCAGGTGCCTTGTGCTCAGTCCAATTCGCTGCCTGTGCCACCAAATCTGGATCCAGATTGGAATCGTCGACCGTTGTAGAAGGCGCACCTTGCGTTACCACAGTCGTACTGCTGGCAACGACTACGGCACTGCTGCTCGTGGTAACTGCATTTTCCGTTCCTGGTACGGTGGTGCTCGTAGTTACGGGAGCACTCGTGGTGCTCTGGAATAAATAATTACTGTATATATAAATAATTTAAAATAAATAATCTATGCATTACCTATCAAACACAAAGATTTATTCAAGAGAAAAAAATTTACAATACATTCCTTCAAACCTACCTCAGGTCCTGGCAGAGGTTCAGGTTCATGCTGCTGCTGTTGCTGCTGTGTTTGTTGCTGAGGTGTTTGCTGCTGTTGAACCTGAGGTGGCTGTTGCTGAGGCGGTGGCTGCTGTTGTGTCTGCTGTGGCGGTGGCTGCTGTTGCTGCTGTGGAGGAGGTTGCTGGTGATCACCCATAGGGCCTGGACCAGGTCCTGGCATACCTCCTTGTGGGGGCATTCCGCCCATGCCCGGAGGTGGCATACCCCATCCTGGAGGACCCATCGGAGGCCCAGGAGGCATTCCAGGCCCGTAACCATTCCAACCGGGGCCTGGGCCAGGTCCAAAACCTGATTCATTAAACATGTAAGTTAGCATTTATAAATGAAATATAAGAATACTGACTATGTACTAACAATAAACGGTACAATATTGGCAGAGAAAATTGAAGCTTTAAGGACCAAAAAAAAAAAAATAACCAGCTTTCAATTAGTTTCATTTCACATAAAATGGAGCCAAGAGCAATATATCATATTAACAATATTGCTCCTATCATTTCATCTTATCAGAGGGGCTACATATTTCCTGATTCAGTACTTTAAAAAATATAGTATTTAAGTGATCCTTTAAAACATCAATTTACAGAAGCAAAATTTTCAAAGTCTATGAGTAATGGAAAATATAACTTTTTTTTTTCACACAGTCATTATCTAAGAAAGGCTAATTTTCCCTTGGGAAAATGAACCCTAACCCAGCAAAAATCCAATACACAGAACAAAAGGTAAGGCTAAATTTCCTCTCAATTAACAGTTCTAAAGCAAACTATGGCAGTGTACATAAAGGCTACTTAATATCTAATGAAATATCTTCAGTGTCTCTACACAGCATAAGGGGAACATACAGTGACTAAATATGAATACTGATTTAACCCTTTACCCCGAGTTGGACACTTATGCAATGTATCTATCAGTTTAATCATTTCAATATGTGCCCCATTTCCTCAAGAAGTGAGGAAGGAAATCGATATCTGGCATCTGAAGTTATGATGTCATACACGAGTGTCAAAGTTTTAACCACCTGAGAGGTACTTGAAAGGAGTCAGTAGCCCCCTAGCCATTGAAAGTGGAGGTACAATTTGTTTTCTCTGAGGGGTGAGGGCCCCCCTTCCACACTGATATTTATGACAGCTTGCATCTAAAGGGTTATTGCCAGAAAGTCACTAAGACATGTATTCAATTAACATAACACCAGTAAAGCTTAATGCACTTTTGTGATACTTCTAGGTGGAAACAAGCCAATCCTTTATATAATGTGGAAAGTAAAAGGGTTTAGGAATAATTGAACTGCCATTACAATCATGCCTGACATCTTTGCTTTCAAAGAACTGCTATTGGAAGGTGTGAGGATAAGCTAGGGGTGATTAAACCCAATTGCCTCCACTTTTTTTCGCTCTGTTGGGATTATGCTGCTCACTTTAACAGGATTTGTCATGTAAAGAAAAAATAAGTTGTGTTTTTTCCATTTTATGTCATTAATATTTCAAATGGAGGTGGACATACAGGTTGGAGCTTGGGAATTAAGGCTGGATGCCATTCCTAATGCCAAGCGGAGGGCTCGAACATGAATCAGTCACTTGTCAAGTTATGAGCTCTTACCACTGAGATAGTGCGGTCCCACAAGATTAAAAAAAAATAAAATAAAAAAAGGAATGCTACAGTTAGTTATCCTGAAAAAAATGTATACACTAATTCACTCTTGTTCAACCTGTACAACATTAATAAAGAGATTCTCTACGGGGAAAAATAATACTATTTTCAAGCATAAACATCATTACCTGATGAGAGAAAGAGAGGGCACAAACAGATACAGGAAAGCCCACGCTTACATAGGTTGTTTTCCATTCATATCTAGCTAATAAGTAAGTAATGTACAGTAAGAGTTGCCTTGTTGATATTACTTAAAGCTTTGACTCTTACATCATATACGAGTGTAAAGGTTTCAGTTTGCAAGTTTCTAAGGTATACATTCCTAAAAGCAATGTTACACTCTTCTGCAGTGCTCTGTACCCATTCATCTACTTCTTAGCCTTTGATAAGAAGGTTCTTGATGGCATTCTAAAGCAGAACAATTGAGTCTCATCAATTAACATTGTTCTGGACGATACAATCATTCGTCTAATAGTTTCTTTAGCCATTATAGGCACTGCTTTTGTAAATCCTCATCCCTACTTGCACTCTCCAGATACATATATATTAATCAACCTTCCCTCAGTTATTGAAACGATGATGCCAATGCTCCTTATTGAAAAACTCCGACACCCAGCAAGTCATTAAAATTTCACATCATTCCAAAGGCTTTTGGCTTGTCTCAAGTTAGATGACTGCCTAGAAGCACTCGTTTCTCGGCCAGGTCTTTTGTTCACTTAGAAGTTTTCCATTTTGACAGTGACTCTTTAACACTGTCTTGTAGTTTTAGTAGTCTTCGTGGAATTCCTTTGGCATCTTCGATGATCAGGGTTCATACATGTCATGTACAGTTCTCAGGCATTGGCAAAAATTGTTTGCCATCCTTCCAGCTTCTGAATTATATTCCTTTCCATGTGAACAATATAGCATTTATGGCCAGGTTCCCTCTACCTTCAGCTAGTTGTTAGCTGATGAAGTTCTTCAGCACCTGACTTGACTGCAGTAACGAAAATACAAGACAAACACATGTGAACTACGCTGCTAAATGCCACCAAATATTTCCTCAGTTTCGTTAGTTCGCAGGCCATCTATAAATATTCCTATTTCTTTAGAGGACTTACATAAATCGGTAATACAGCACAGATAGGACGGTTTGGGAACATGGTGAGAAAAGAGAGACCGATATGGTTTGGACATGTGCTGAGGAGGGATGAGGGATGCGTTGGGAGAGGAATACTGAGGATGGAGGTGCCAGGCAACAAGGGGAGGGGTACGCCAAAGAGGAGGTGGAGGAAGACATGAAGGTGAGCATGCGTTGGAGGACGACGCTGGGGACAGAGCAATGTAAAGAGAAACTGATTTGCTGAGGCCGACCATTGACAGGAGAAGCCAAAAGATTTGATGCTGATCACAAATTTGGGACTAAGAAATTTGGCACTACATAAGTCAGGGCCTTCCTGTACAATAAAGGGCTATATTACTTTAACTAAAGACTATCTTATACTTTACAATGAAATAGACACTTGTATCATCAGTGTGGTACCAAGCAACTAGACATATACTAATAAAAAAACTTAGTCATGAAAAAACTTTTCTAATAAAGAAAATATAGAGCGATCTTCAGTGGTCACATTTGTATTAATAAAAAGCATGTCCTCACATAATACTAAATACTATTTTTCTCAATTAATAAGTATAAAAGGGTTAAAAAAATAATTTTCATATAAAAAATTATAAAACAGATAGTATCAATTATCTGAATATGAAACAATATTCACATAAAAAGCAAATATCCGCACAAACTTAGGTTGGTAGATAAAAAAATAATTAATAATTTAGTAAAACTGAATTATGTAAAAACATCTTAACCTAACCAAATAAAATTGTACAGCATAACTAATGAAGCCTATGACATCAAAGTTATTGCATGCAGTTACAGACTAAGGACGTTAAAATCACAGTAATCTACACGTTGAAAATGGGGATCGGGTAGAGAAGAGTAACTCCCTGGGTTTTCTATCATAATTCATATCTACAAGGAAAGTCACTTAACCTAATCTATCCTATCCTGACCTAACATAGCCTAGTCTAACCTTGTCCAGCTCAACCTATCCTAACCAAACCTAGCCTAGCCTACCCTATACTAATCTAACAATTTATGGGTTTAGTTAAGATCAGGGGGTTACTCATTGTTACAAGATCCCAAAACGCCATTACTTATAAACTAACTAGTAACCAAGAGCAAAAGCGTGTATTGTAGATGTAAGTCTTAAATCTAAGGCACAAAGATCTAACACAACACCTAAAGAAAAAAAAAAACTACAATTCTCACCCGAACCAAACCCAGGGCCAAATCCTAGAAATAACAAAAAAAATAAATAAATAATAATAATAAATTTAACATTGGAATATACAGTATACTGTACATTAATAGAAATTAATGTATTTTACAGCTGAAAATAAAATAAATCTGTTAGTGAATGACCTAATAATAGTATGTGCCAATTAAGGCTAACAGACATTTACTGTATTTCACCTCGCTTATCGCATGTACCTTTTTTACAATATGCAAATACAGTAAGTAAGACACTCCCCTACTTACGAACAACTGACTTACAAACATTTATAGATACGAACAAAAACCTACCCATGTATTAATGAATGTATTACTGTACTGTATTGTATAATTACATTATTATTTCCATATCAAACTTCATTAATATTGTATAATTCATGTTTTATGTAGTAGTAAAGTGTCACTAGCCTAAGTACTGAATATGTATGTACTGTACAGTACTATTTTTTACCTAAACACACATTACGAACAATTTTACTTATGACTGGACTTCTGGAACCTAACTCGTTTATAAGTTGGGGAGTGTCTGTATTCTGGCACTTTACTTACCTGTACTTTTACAGATTACAGCTGATATATGACCAATTATCATTATACACCATAAAGACTTACCCAGTAACTACTATACCCATAGTAACAAACCTAACAGTCTACTCCTGACTAGAGATGCATCAATAAGCAACCATTTAATAATTCCATAGCCAACAGGGTATGGTATTATAAATAATATAGTAGTGTGCCACATTAAATCTCTCCCTCCTCGACTATCTTTGTCTTACATGTGACACAAGTTATAGATGAAATGAACATTGATAAGCTTAGATAAATTTTGCAGCCTTTGTTCTACAGAGACTATTGTGGCAACATGTTGATATAAGTCAGAAATGATGCATATTAAAAAAAAAACAAAAAAATGATGGGATATATGAATTACAGACAATAAATCAGTGACGATATTCAAGACTATGCACATCCCTACATAGAGAACTTTTCTAATTATTCATGTATATCTTGACTTTTACCTAAGGCAATATAAGAAGCAAAAAATTAGCTAACGAGGCAAGAAAACAATAACCCTACTGGCAATCTGTTGGGAACAGAATAATATGCAGAGAAATACTAAACCTTCATTGATTAAAATGATGAAAACAGAAAGGTAAAATAGACAATACTTGATGTGTCTCATATGAAAACAAAAGAGACCTCATTTATCACACTCTTGAACATACCTGGAGGTCCTGGAGGCATCCCGTACGGAGGTGGTCCACCTGGTCCACCCGGATATGGGCCGCCAGGTGGCATTCCAAAAGGTGGTCCACCAGGTGGAGGGCCCATACCCCCACCAGGAGGACCCCACTGACCAGGAGGGCCTTGCCAATTAGGGCCGCCACCACCACCGCCACCTCCTCCTCCATCATCATCCTCCCCATCTTGTTCGCCATTTTCTTGATTCTGAAGGGCATTATTCCCACCTGGACCTTGATTCCCGCCTTGATTGCTCTGATTACCAGCTCCACCACTACCCCCACCTTGATTGGGAGGCGTTACACCTGCGGCCTGGGCCATAGCTTCCACCTGTAAAGTTATATGCAAAAATCATACCACTTACAAGTTAAATCGACTAACAGCGAGGATATCGGAAGCAAAATGTCCATCTTAATAATATTATAATATGTACAGTGTTGCCTCACTTATCGCGGTAGTTCGGTTCCGGGACCCGGCGCGAACCAGGAAATCCGCGAAGTAAGATCAGCCTATATGTACATAGATATTGTAATATATTTTTACGTTTACACTGTATAAACTGTCCCTGTACTGTAAACATACCACCCTTTACTTCATACATAACAGCATGCAAGCGTAAATTTATATGAAAGTGATAGGAAAACTTACCGTGATTGTGATGATGACGTGACATACATATTCATTTACAATTATTTTTTCGTTTACGTACTGCATAAACCCTCCCTGCACTGTTAAAAAAACACCCTTAACATTATAGATAACACAAGCAAGGTAAATTTTTATGAAAGTGATAGGAAAACTTACTGTGAATGTGATGATGACGTGACATACTCATTTACAATTATTTTTTCATTTACATACTGTATAAATCCTCCCTGCACTGTTAAAAAAACACCCTTTACATTATAAATAACAGCAAGCAACGTAAATTTTTATGAAAGTGATAGATAAAATTACGGTGAATGAGGTGATGATGACGTGACATACATACTCATTTACAATTATTTTTTCGTTTACGTACTGTATAAACCCTCCCTGAACTGTTAAGAAAACACCCTTTACATTATAAATAACAGCAAGCAACGTAAATTTTTATGAAAGTGATAGATAAAATTACGGTGAATGAGGTGATGATGACGTGACATACATACTCATTTACAATTATTTTTTCGTTTACGTACTGTATAAACCCTCCCTGCACTGTTAAAAAAACACCCTTTACATTATAAATAACAGCAAGCAATGTAAATTTTTATGAAAGTGATAGATAAAATTACGGTGAATGAGGTGATGATGACGTGACATACATATTCATTTACAATTATTTTTTCGTTTACGTACTGTATAAACCCTCCCTGAACTGTTAAAAGAAAACCCTTTACATTATAGATAACAGCAAGCAACGTAAATTTTTATGAAAGTGATAGGAAAACTTACCGTGAATGTGGTGATGATGACGTGACATACATACTCATTTACAATTATTTTTTCGTTTACGTACTGTATAAACCCTCCCTGCACTGTTAAAAAAACACCCTTTGCATTAAAAATAACAGCAAGCAACGTAAATTTTTATGAAAGTGATAGATAAAATTACGGTGAATGAGGTGATGATGACGTGACATACATACTCATTTACAATTATTTTTTCGTTTACGTACTGTATAAACCCTCCCTGCACTGTTAAAAAAACACCCTTTACATTATAAATAACAGCAAGCAACGTAAATTTTTATGAAAGTGATAGAAAATTACGGTGAATGAGGTGATGATGACGTGACATACATACTCATTTACAATTATTTTTTCGTTTACGTACTGTATAAACCCTCCCTGAACTGTTAAGAAAACACCCTTTGCATTATAAATAACAGCAAGCAACGTAAATTTTTATGAAAGTGATAGATAAAATTACGGTGAATGAGGTGATGATGACGTGACATACATACTCATTTACAATTATTTTTTCGTTTACGAACTGTATGAACCCTCCCTGCACTGTTAAAAAAACACCCTTTACATTATAAATAACAGAACGCAACGTAAATTTTTATGAAAGTGATAGATAAAATTACGATGAATGAGGTGATGACGACGTGACACACATACTCATTTACAATTATTTTTTCGTTTACAAACTGTATAAACTCTCCCTGCACTGTTAAAAAAACACCCTTTACATTATAAATAACAGCAAGCAACGTAAATTTACATTTCCAATAAAAAAATGAAAATACTGAACATTTTTTTTTCAGTATTTTAATATTTTTGCGTATACCCATAAAATAAAATAATTTATCAAAAAAAAAAAAACGTGATAGAGTGAGAACGCGAACCAAGAAACGCGAATAACCGGGGTAACACTGTATTTACATAAGATGACATATCCATCTAGTTCGCTTTTTATGAGTGTTTATAATCCGCGAAATTGGAATAACGCCCCTAAAAAATAAAAGTAAAAAAATACGAAATTCGGAAATAACACCCAGATAGAGGTTTGTTCTCCCGCATCCTCCGCCTCTTCTACCACTTAATGCGATAGAATATTATGAAGAGAACTGAAAAAAAGCATTAAGAACAAACAGCAAACAAACTTTCGACATAATATCGTCAGTAAAATAGCGTGTACAGAATATATATATTTCATTTAACTTTCCCATGTACAGTATGATATAGATTTTCTTTGCAACAAATTGTAAAGTTTTCTTTTTGTCTCAGCTGATATTGTTTACGTTAAGATTTCGTGCAGCAAGGTCGATATGTAAAGAAGATAGAATAATGTTTAGAACCAAGGAATATTAATAATACTATAAGCTTGAAAATTAGATAAACCCCAAATAGGGTGAGTAAATAAATATTTTATGAGTAAAATATGGTGCCTGAATAGTGATAAGCATCAGCTGATACGGAAGCGGCAAAACGTTTGCGGATAAAGGTTCGTTCTCCCGCATCCTCATCCTCTTCTACCGCTTTATGGGATCGAATATTATGAAGAGAATTGAAAAAAAGCATTAAGAACAAACAGCAAACAAAGTTGTGATATAATATCGTCAGGGAAATAGCGTGCGAGGGTGCATCAGCTGATACGGAGGCAGCAAAACGTTTGCATCCTCGTTCTCACCGCCTCCATGCACATCCCAATGTATGCCTGTTGCCCACCGCAAAATAGAGTGTATTAATTTGTTTACTGTACAGTAAATCTGTATATCTTTTTAATGTAAACTATTTGCATGTTATTATAAATAACTACAGGTCTTTCTGCTTTGTCATGTACTTATACAATATGTTTTACTTATCTTATATCTTTGGTATAGTGTGTCTATGGCCTGCTGTGGAACATATCTATGCCCATTATCATTGTTTCTTATGGAGAATGACTCGTTAAATCATGCGAACATTAAAATACGCGGCTCTTCTGAGAACCTATCTTTGCGTTATTCTAAGAACTAGGTGTATAGCAAAAGTTAAAGGACAAAGTATGAGAACAACAAAAAACCCAAGAAATTGTGTTACAATATACCCTCTTCATCCTCACTTTAATTTAACAGCTGTTTTCATGCGACAGATTATCTGGAAGAGAGACATTGCTAGTTCTCTCCCATCCCTTTTAGTCACTACCAACGATAAGAGTAGACTATGATGGCAATATTTTAATTCTTATGAAAAAGATTACTGTTTAACTCACCTCCTGTTGTGTCAGTATCTTAATGCCATCTCCCTCAGGTTTTGACCAAGTGGTTTCGCGTGTTCTAGCATTGTAGTAGTAAGACTTGCCCTCGCCAGTTTTGGTCTCCACCCATATCTCTCCACTCAGGTCCATCCCTCCAAAGGAATTTTGTTGTTGCGAAGGATACTTAAATACAGAGAGAAAACGTGGCAAATTAATGACAGAATATATTCAAATCCCGTATGTACTCACGTCTATATTCAAAGTGGAGGTAATGATAAATTTAGTCTTTGGAACACCTTTCTCTGTTCTAGTCAGTAGGACCTACAACTCTATCTCATGGAGGACTGACGCCAAAAGTGATATCGCCAATATTACAAACCTCCTTGAGCTCTGCAATAATTTCTATTAAATACTCAAACACATATTACCATCCATCTTCACCCTTGCAAAAGCCCAAATGGAAAGAGCTAGTGTGATTAAGCCATACGTAATATAACAATATTATCAAATCACCCGACAAATGATATGGTGTTGCAAACCCTATTATAGTACAGGCAGTCGTCGACATACGACCTATTCAATAGGGGACATTTTGATGACAACCATGACTGCAATTATGCTACTGTATTTCTCTGGTCATAACTGCCTGACGTATGGCAACACAAGCATTGTCGCACTGAGTATACGACAGTTTTATGGCACTGGGGAAGTAGAATCCCAGCAAAATGCTCATTGTCACATCACGCTCTCAGTCTTTTGTAAGCAGCAGTTGCAATATGTTGTCTTTAGTTTATATGATATCTAGATTTTAGAAATTGCCTTTGTCTATTCCTATAGTTTTCAAGAAGGAAAGACATGCCATCAATCTGGAAAAAATTTTAGTATAGGGCAGTACAAAGAAGAAAAGGAAATTAAAGAGATGGTACAGGATTTCAAGTTACCCCAACCTTCAGTGTTCAAAGGCTTGGCACTCATGAAATCAACTATATTCACAAAGCAAAAAACTATCAACTAAAAAAAGTTTCAAGAAGAGAGAGAGAGGATGGATAACTAAGGAAGAGGTGCAGCGAGAAGAATGAGTACGATGCCTTTCCTTCATATCATAAAATTTAAAAGGGAAAGAAACCAATAACACAAGTCTCTGCATATTTGGGAAAGAAAAACTCTGTGAGAAAATGAGCACCTCCAGTTTCCCCAAGCGTTGCCTCAAATAAAGATATCGCTATCTCACAACCAAGCATGACCATCCAATACATGCGCAGCACTTAAGATTCTTTATATTTTTAATTTTTTAGTATAAAATTTTTTTCCTATGAAGATATTTACAAATAGGTTATAATAATACCAAACAATAAAATGGGGATATAGAAGTAAAAAAAAAAATATGATTTAAATGATACACCACAAACAAACAAACACTACTCTATGACCCCATACTATCATTTTTCCACTAATTTAATGGCTCGATTTACGACCATATTGTCATACCACCAGTCGATCAGAACTAATCAATGTTGTATGTCAACGACTACCTGTACTTATTGGGAAATCACAGTAAAGCAAATACTGTAATTACAAATGTCCACGATAACTAAAAATACAGTAAGTTCAAATACATTGTGATAAGTACTTATGAGCGAATATAAACTCCATCTTAAAATCTAACTATGAAAAGCATTTACTAAAAATTTCCTGAAAACTGATAAATAAAAAAAAGACAGTTTCCAATACAAAAGGGCACACATATTCCAAACAAAACAAGCATTCGCAGATTAAAAAAATAGAAAAAAAAAGAATATGCATAAAGAATTTAAATAGATCATTTCTCTTAAAAAATAATTTCAAAAAAAATAGATGCACCCTTTTTGTTAAAGTATTAAAAAAGCACGAATGTATTTGAACACGATACACATACATACATATACAATACCAGCAATCACCACTGCAAAAGGGGTGGCTGGGTTAAAGCACACACATTCAGAGGAAGCTTACATACACTGATCACTCTTCTTAGCTCTTTGAATATAAAGGTCTGCTACAATTCCCCCCGACTACTCTGCTTGGGTCACCCTGGAGCTGCATTATCTCTACCCGTAATGTTTGACTAAGTAACAGACTAAAAAAATACTTATATGACAAAATAAAATCATCAAACCGTATTTAACAAACAGAAGAGCATGAATAACAAAATAGAAAGCATATGAAATACACTATATTAAAAGACAGAATTTCAAACAGGAAATCATGGAAAACATAATGAAAACCACATAATGCATCCATATACAGTACTCTTAAAGGAAAAAACTAAGAACCACAATATAAGAACAAATATAAGAACAAAAATAAGAACCACAATAAAAGAACAAAAATAAGAACCACAATATAAAAACAAAATTAAGAACCACAATATCAGATATTACCATTGTGTATGGTCTTTGTATGTCAAATTATGGTGCAAGTACAAAGATTTATCAAAACACACAAGAAAATCACACTATCAAACACCATAAGGTGTACAGTAAGTTTTTAATATTTTTGCAAGATAACGATACCCTAAAGCGTTTTTTTTTTTTATTGGGCCTAGGAGCCAAGAAAACGTTTAGAAGAAAATTGCAGCTTAAGGACGAGGAAAAAATACGTATGATAATTAATATATAAAAGCAGGCTGAAACAGTCAAAGTAAAGAAGACCTAGAAATAAGCAGGATTAGGTCCTGTGATGATGATAATTTTTGGAAGGAAGAAAGGTCATGAGAGTTAGAAACGACAGAAGGAAGAGAATTCCATTGTATGGGGGTGGAAGGAAAAAGGCAGTCACTGCACTGCCCAATCCACTAGCTATTAATCTCCACACAGTACCTATGTGACAAGGTAGCGAGGCATGGATTATGCTGCTTTGTAGGCAAGAATACAACTCGCTAATTCATTAGAGAAGCAAGGAAAGTAGCACTGACAGAAAAGAAAAAGATATGATATCATCAAGCAGAGAGAAAGAGAACTGAGATGAGAAAAAACACTCAAATTACAAACAAAATCTGCAAAATCTAATCGAGTGGTGTTATAAAAGTTGTCTTGAAACTTTTTTTTCAACATCAAAGAGGTGTTTTTCCAAAAGCTGCCTGATCTAACAGCCCCAAGTGCCTAAGAAATGCCACAGCTGATCCTGAGCTTTCCTATAGAGCTCCAGGAGGTGTATTTGTATACTACATTGTTTTTAAGGTTGTCTGTACTCTAAGCTGCCTGGCAGACCATCCCTGAGTCCCTAAGGTATGCCACTGATCAAATGGAGCTCTCAGGAAGCGTATGTTGCATTATTGGCATATGTGGTTGTATGTGATGCAGCCTTCCATAATGTGTTTGACTGTATGAAATGGGAGTTACATCCTGGACAGGCATCAATGACAGAGTCAATCAGCCTCTTCTGATAACTCAAAAGGAGTTGTTGGTGCCAACATTTCAGCCTGGTCAAGAGGACTCTGTCCTCAAGGAGTAGGATAGATTCGGAAAAATGGACGTTGGTCATCACAGCGTTAAAATAGCAAAAACATTTAAAAAAAAAAAAACAATCGAAATTTCATCAAACGGAGTCTGTTTTGTGCTTTCGTCAAAATGGTTAAAAGAGCATTTTATATCATCAAAAAAACACATATCAAAACAAACATGAACAGCAACACCAAACACCAATGTGTATTTTATGTTTTCCCTCAAATCACAGTAATCTCAAAGCATCAGGTATATTGTACGTAAACATTACAGTATCATAATGAAAGTACAGCAAAGAACATTACCAACAGTTACTGAATGCTTATTCAGGATCTTGGAAAGATGAATAACCACCGAAAACCCCATGAAAAGTGAAGCAAACCTGTAAATTACTACGTTAGGTTGGTACGGGATGGGTAAGGTTGGGTTAGATTGGGTTGGGTAAGATGGCTTATCTTGTAAATATGAATAACCCTACAGCACTCTGGGGTTCCTCTTCTTTACAAGATCCGTTTTTTCTTCTATCAAAGAGGGCAAAGTGTAACAATATGACGAATGTAAAAACAAAGAATGTTGTGTATCTTTACCAGAAGCTATTGTTTTAATTAATCTTATTCTTTCATTTACATTCTCACCTCAAGCTGTTGACCATCAATCTGAAGAAAAAAAATAAAGCATCGCATGCAAGTATTTATCACAAGTAATTTCAAACAGCAACTGACTAACAAATAACGTTTCATGTCACTGTTAATCCCCATTATGGGGGGTGGACTGTGCGTGGTTGGGGAATTAACGCTGGATGCCCTTCTTGGCGCCTCATTGTGGGCTCGAACATGGGTCTGCCAACTCCAGAGTCGAGTATATTAGCCATTTGGCAACATATATAATGGCTGAAACCCCCTTGTATAGGTCAAATCAATGAGTATATTTCAAATAATAAATTTCAAAAAGAATATCTCCATGCTTTTATTGCTCTTACTTTCCAAATGAAAACACTCCTTTACATTATATTAAATGTACTTGTCCTCTTCACATAAAACATGTAAATTTTGCACTTAAAATATTTCATTTGTAAAAGTAAGATATTCTAGGTAACTTTTACCAGCATTAGTGCTCTACAAGTATAAACAGTAATAATCGAAAGATAAATTATTTATTAAAATTACATATATTTGTTCATGAAAAACAAATATAATGTACCAAAGTTCTATGTCAAACTCCAGATACTATAATTCTAAAATCATTTACCCAATAATTTCCATATAAAGGAATTAAATAAATGTCTCAAACAGATATGGCGGATAATGCAAGGTTAGGAGATGACAGACTCCCCAAAAAATTCTTGGGACAGACTGTTAAGGTAGTCATTCCAATGAAGACTAAATTTTATTTAGCTTAAACTACTAATTATATGACTAGAAAGGGTTACAAGATGACAGCTAAAACTACCACACTAATAGATCATGTTCAACACAAAGTTAGGTTACTTACATTCTGGTTGGGTTGCTGATTTGGATGTCCTCCAGGTCCTGGTGGTCCACCCATGGGTCCCCAAGGTCCAGGAGGTCCCATCGGGCCCATGGGCCCCATAGGTCCCATTGGCGGCTGAAAGAGAAAATGACGTATACTCTTAGTCAGATGGTCGATGAAGGAAAAATTCTAATAATTTTTAAATTCATAAATAATTATGGATCTTCAGATACGTAAAAAACTCTGGGAAGAACTCCCATGATATGTACCATGCCTGGAGGCCCCATTGGCCCACCCATACCAGGGGGTGGTGGAGGCATTGGTCCCCAGTTAGGGTCAAAAGGCGGTGGCGGCCCCCTTGGTCCAAATCTTGGCCCTCTAGCTCCAAAAGGTGGTGGACCCCGAAAGCCTGGAGGAGGCGGTCTGAATCCAGGTCCACCCCTCCCTCTAAAGCGAGGACCACCTGGACCACCAGGTCCACCAGGACCACCAGGCCCTCTTGGTCCCATTGGTCCCATAGGGCCCATAGGACCCATCGGTCCCATGGGGCCAAATCCACGACCTCGTCCTCTGAAAAACAAGATTAGAAAATTTATTACTCAAAAAATTTAATTTTGCCACTATAAACTTTTTTTTTTTTTTCCATTTCATTACAATGGGTATTCGTCAGCCAGGGCAAGCCCCAACCCCCCACTGTGATGTCCAACCACAGCAGTTCCTGCCAGTAAACAGCTTAAACTCTAAGCAGAGTTCACAACGCAAAGTTAATTAACCATGTAAATTGTTAGATTAAGTTAGGTTAAGATAGGCTAGGAAACTTGCCTTGTAAATATAAATAATATTAAAGCACCCTAGGGTCTCTTCTTTACAAGATCCTTAAAAAAATATAAATCATATTTTAACCCAACCAGGACTCAAACCCAGGCCACATAATTACTGTGCCAAGGCGCTACTAACTACACTACAGAAGGTCTAAAAGAGTAACCAACCTTACAGCTCAACTGCTATACTAGGAATAAACGCATTCCATCTGAATGCCTTTTTGTTTATATTGCAGTTTCGCTCAACCTCACTCGTTTTCATATTTAATTCAAATCCCAATCTAATTAGGGATCAAATAAGCACATTACCATATATGATGTAGTTGGTAGCACCTTGGCACAGTAACTATGTGTCCTAGGTTTGAGTCCCGGTCGGGGAAAACATAATTCATGTTTGCACATATGGTAATATGATTAATTGATTATTAAAAAATATATAAACAATGTAACAATTACAAAATTACTAGAAAAAAGTCTTCAAAATTATTATTTAGAATACTGCTAGCTAAGAAGTCTAGAGGAAAAATTGTTTACATAAGGCAATATACTGTAAAACATTGCTACAAATTATCATATACTGTACTGAAATAATGCCTCGATACTACATCTATTTTATGAATGTGACATCGGGACTGCTAACATCTAAACTGTAATTATCCTTATTAACTGAAGCTTAATAATAATAATAATAATAATAATAACAATAATAATAATAATAATAATAATAATAGTGTAATAATAATATTAAAAATAATAATAATAATAATAATAATAATAATAATAACAATACAAAGAGACAGTTTAAATAACCCCTTTACATTACAGAAAATAAAGTTATCGTAGTCATATTTAAAGTGATTACAAAACAAAACTGGGTTAAGATTCGTTTTATTCACCCCTATCATAGCCCTTTTTTTGTGTGACACCGGGACAGGCAAAACCTGCCCTCATCAATAAAGGCCCGGGCACGAGAAAGAAAAAAAAAACTCACACTAGAAGCTCCTTATACCCACAACAGCTCTTCAGACTAACTGCAACACCTCATACTAACACTAACAGCAGCAGCTAATCTAACGTACAACAGCTTTTCACACTAACCAAAACTCATCATACTAATAGCAGCAGTCCATACTATAAACAGCTCCTCATATCAGCAAAACTTAACAACACTAACATAAACTACTCATACTAACACCACCACCTCATGCTAACAAAAGCTCCTCATGCTATCAAACTCTTCGAACTTGATGAATAAAACCCACGCATGCTTTTTAAAAAAAAAAAAATAATAAATAAGATATTAAACCTGGAAATATATCGAAATTCCCACAAATACCCCACAACAGGTCAATCCCACAAATTGCCTTGAGGAAACTGCAATTACAAGGTTTCTTTGAGGCGGGAGCATCAGCCCGGCATCCTCAAAGCAACTCAAAAATTATCCTTCAATTTTCTCACCTAAATCCACCTCTTCCTCCGCCTCTCATGGACATTGGAGGTCCACCTGAACCTACGTCTGCGTCGCCGTCGCCTCCTCCGCCTCCATCTCCTGGAGCTGATTTAATAGGTTCAGAAGATTCCGAGTCATCCGACATTTTGGTATTTTCTGTGTCCCAATGGCGTCCCTGTGACGTCTTCTTTCTCTCTTTCTCTCTCCACCTACGAGATAGAAGGATCATTGTTACCACATCGAAGGAAACCTAAATAAATTTAAAACTATTTAATGATCATAAATACCTGTAATTTTTCAAGTTTATTAATGTAGATAGTAAATTTCATACATTTATACTTACCTTTTACTGTGAAATAGTTTATGTTGTAAATATAAGGGTAGTATACTTGTTTACAACGCTTTGTTTATTTTCGTCGACTTGCCTACGCTTATTCTTTCAGGAATATGTTACAGAATCTTATTACTCTAAAACACATTGAATATATTGTTTAAAAGTCAATTCGAGGTTCTGATTGCATATAAGAAAATATATGGCCTACAAAAACAAAAATATCAAAGAATCATATATGAAATATTAATATTTCAAAAATATTCATTTCTGACGCTTTCTAAGCTTTAGTTATTATCCTGATTTTCAGTGTTCGAGCTCAGTATTGTATATTTCTGCTCTCTAACATGTGTATATATATATATATATATATATATATATATATATATATATATATATATATATATATATATATATATATATATATATATATATATATATATATATATATATATATATATATATATATATATATATATATATATATATATATATATATATTGCATTGGGTAAATCAACACAAAGAATTAATTTGGGTTTGTCATTATTATTATGTAAGAATTTCCATAATTAATCTTATATCAATAGATATAAAATAAGTCAAATTCTATAGGATAGGATAGGATAGAAGAGGGAAATAAATTTTATATAACAATCTGATGAGCAGACAAATATTTACTCTTTCATAATGGCGACCCCTCATAAGTTGTCAAGAAATCTGTTATTTTTTTAGGAATGGTGTTTTGGGAGAGAAAATGTTCATGTGTTTACACATATGTATTTATTTATTTTCTTATTATAAAATTATCAATCTATGTATGTATATCTTCATATAATATAGTAATACCTTTTACAATGAAATTAATATAAAAAAGTTTTTTTTTATTTTTTACTGAACAGTGGCAAGTGAAGATATGGAGAATAATAATAATAATAATAATAATAATAATAATAATAATAATAATAATAATAATAATAATAATAATAATGATGATGAAATTCATCCTTGTACATTCCAAAAAAAATTCCTAGTTTTCATCTTGGTTCAATTTCTCTTCTGCCAGCTGTCTTTCAATAATTATCTGCCTGAATAGAGCAATCGTCTTCTCTGTCGTGGCCAGATCCATTCTACTAAGATAATCAATCTCCTTTTCCGCTGCTTCTATGCAAAAATCACAGATGGGTATGTCGCTGCAGATCGGATGCCCGTCATCAGTTTGGATAGGCTTCCATTTTTTAATAACATCGTCTTCGTCCTGTACAATACTGGTAAAGAATTTTCTCCTGAATTCCAAGTCGTTATACCAAAGTTCCTTGAATCTGGGTTCTCGGTAGACACCTTCAGACACCCAAAGATGCTTTGGGTTCTTCTTGGCCTCTGGACATTCTTCAAATTCTTTATTTTCAGTGTCAGGGGCTACAGTTTTTGGCCATAGATTGTAATCTGCAAGGATCTCTAGTGTTTTGGATGCCATTCTCGGATGTTATGATGTTGTTGAAACCCAAGCAATAAAGTAAATAAATTCAAAAGTTTATACTGTGTTTTATATACTGAAATATAGTGTGAACATAAAATATTTAACTTGTTTCTACTAGAAATCCTCAGCACAATCTAGAATCTATGTGTGTACTGATATATAAATGTACAACAACTGTAGTCTTTATATACCAGTACGTCATCTTAGGAATCTAACCCTAATAGGTTTATGAAACTCCTTTATCAGGCCTTAATTACGTTAATCATCTCTTTGGAACATGCTGTACTACCTATACTGCCAAGTGTCGATAGTTAGCGACTCAAGTTATGATAAAGAAAACATATTCTAATATCTTTGAACAATAACAGACATATTACTTATATTTTCTGGCCTAAATAGTACAGTATGTGTCATTTCTAAGTATATAAATTTGCTTTATCATTACTTTGTTTTCTTTCATATAGCCAGTGATAACATAAACCAGTAAGGACTATTATGATATTACGAATAATTTGGAAACAATTCTTAGAAGCTTAGTTTTTGCAAGTTAGGTTTATTGTACAATAGGGACGTCTCGTGATAAGCTTACACGTGTTGGCAGGAGTTGTAGAAACCCCGTCACAAAGGCGGCGACTTTGAAAGTTTATTTTGACATAGTGTAAAAGTTATATACTTTGACCTCTTTAATTCAGGTGGAATGGCTATTTAAATACTCAATAAATGCATTCAGAGTTCAGTCATATGTCTGAAGCAAGACACTTAAAACCTTCTTATATAGCCTTAGCTGTAAGCTGAATAGGACTTTTTGTCTGGCGCTTCCTGTGGTCAAACTTTTTTCACAAAGTTTCCCAGCTCTTTATTTGGACTTTTTCTTTTAGACCATCGATGGACACGCTATCCCGTGCGCAGGTATTCAGAGCATATAGTCTACACTTCGTACATTATAATCTCGATACACTATAACCACATTAATATCTTTTGGATATCTGGCAGATATCTTGGAATAGTCTACCATGGCAGAAGACAACGGATCTGTTGAAAGTGATTATACATCTGAAGAAGATGAAGATGATATATGCTCCAGTCCCTCAAAGAAAGGATACATGAAATGGCCCGAGCGCGCGCTATTCAAAGTACGCTTGTTCAAGAAAACTTGGCTAGCAAATCCCCCATTTCGATTATTCTGGATGGTCACTGTGTTGGACGAAAACCCAGAGTTTCTAGAACCTTGGCTCATTGCTATCCGAAATAGGACACACACACCCCATAAAATTCCCTGTGAAATATGCAAAGACCTTCAGAAAGCCAAGAGAGAATACCTCAAAACTTATTCTCTTACATATTACCAGGAACCATTCACCCTGTTCCACATGTTTCATGAATTAGATGGGACTCTCGGTGAAGGACAGAAGAGATGTGAAGAGATGTCGAAGCTACCTCGCCCAGACATCCTTCGGTTCATCATGAAAAAATCTTTAAGCGAGAAGAGGCTCAGGCTTCGAGAAGAGGAGGACAACAAATCGTGCGACGCTGAAAATAATCCTTGAAGATGCAACATCTGAGAACCTGAACAAACCACGACACCCAGACTTAGTCCAGATTTCCCGCAATAAAAACACGGACAAGAAATTAAAGTATGTATATACCATTCATTTGTGATATCAGGATGTGAAATGATACTATAAATCATAATAAGCTTTATATTAACAAATGTCACGTCGTGTGTATTAAAAGAGGTAAAGTACTAATTGGAATCTGCAGACAGATTTTTATTGGCAATCATATACCAGCATCCATGTAAATGGAGGACGGATTATGATGTACGTCAGTGATAATGCATTTGCAGATTAATTGACAATGTATTTAATTTATATATGATTCATCTATTATAATGCATTTGCGAAGATTCCAATATAGAAGATAAGTTGTTGTAACTGACGAGGTAGACAGAAATATCAAGATAAAAATGCTGAAGGTAATTCTGAGCCTCACCGTCATCATATATATATATATATATATATATATATATATATATATATATATATATATATATATATATATATATATATATATATATATATATGTATGTATATATATATATATATATATATATATATATATATATAGATATATATATGATATTTACATAAAGCTCTTCATTTGCAGCTGTATTTTGATCAGAAAATCTATTGCGTTTATTCGAAACAAGTTTGATATTTTGATTTAAATTTTAGTATTCAATAATGCTGTAACTTATATTTGTAAATATGTGTCTTTTGACCTGTAATGGGTAATTATACGCTCCTTTATTGTATTACGTAATGTACATTAAGAGATTATTATAAAAAAAATATTATAGTTTTTGTCTATACAGTTTGTATTTTTTATGACTTCAATATCTATCAATCTATCTATCTATCTATCTATCTATCTATCTATCTATCTATCTATGTATATACATATATATATATATATATATATATATATATATATATATATATATATATATATATAGCTGGTGTTATTATTATTATTATTATTATTATATAATTATTATTATTATTATTATTATTATTATTATTATTATTATTATTATTATTATTATTATTATTATTATTCATTATTATTATTAGTAGTATTTTTGTTATTATTATTATTATTATTATTATTATTATTATTATTATTATTATTATTATCATTATTTATTAATATTAGCATTATTATTATTATTATTATTATTATGTATTATTATTATTATTATTATTATTATTAATATTATGATTACGGTTATTACGTCACGGATTCCTCTTATCTATCATTATGGCTAGGACGGTTAGCATTCTTGCGATGGACTTGTTATTGGCATGATGTATTCATTGCGATGAGTGAATGCACGTTGATAACATCAAGACCGTGACGGGGAGCGAACCCTCGACCTGACGCCTAAAAGATGTCGGCGACGTCTACCGACTTGAGACAAGGAGATTTATGATCTGTTAATGCTATAACTCAGAGACCTCCCTCTCTCTCTCTCTCTCTCTCTCTCTCTCTCTCTCTCTCTCTCTCTCTCTCTCTCTCACTGTTTATGTCATACTGGAGTGTAGGTTTGTTGGCAAGGAAAAATAAATAAATAAATAAATAAATAAAGCTGAATTTGTTATCTGCGAACATAAATGTTATTGTTAGTTTATCTCATCATCACATACAATTAGCTCACATTAAACTATAACTTTTATCGTTATCAATTTATCACCTTTATCACCAAGATGCCTGGTAGACACTACTGTCTGTCAGCTGGCACTCCTCTTAGAAACCCTCTCCAGTCTTCTCGTTCTTCGTACCAGTTATTTTCTTCCACTTCCCGCAGAGACGTTCCTCTCCTTTCCAAAGCCGTCGCCACACCTTCCAGCCATCTTTTCCTTGGTCGGCCCACTGGCCTCTTCCCTTGCGGCTTCCAAATAAGGTACTTCTTTGGTTTTCTATGTTCTTCCATCCTCATTACATGTCCGTACCACCGCAGCTTGCTCTTTTCTATATCATCCAGCAGGGGTAACACATTCACTTCATTCCTAATGTACTCATTTCTAATTTTGTCTCTTCTTGTAACATTCTTGATTAGCCTGAGTACTTTCATTTCGGCCGCTTGCAGCTTTGATTTTGTCTTCGTTGTGAGCGACCAGGTCTCTGATCCGTAGAGCAATATCGGCTTTAAGATGCTTTGATAAATTGTGACTTTGCACTTCATTGGTATGTTGGCATCTCGGAGTAGAGGGTACATCAACCCAACATTTCTGTTATATTTCGCAATTCTGTTATTTATTTCTACCTCCTGCATGTTGTTACTTCCGACATTTACCCCCAAATGGGTGTAGTTGTCAACCTGGTGAAGTTTGTCCTGACCAATATATATATCTAGCAGCCGTTCTTTGTTTCTTGATATGACCATTATCTCAGTTTTACCTCTTTGGGTATTGATCTTCATTCCGTTACTCTCCATTCCAGTCCACCATTTAGTTGCTACTTCTTGGATATCTGCTGCGGAACTAGCCAGCACACTAATTATATATATCAATATATATATATATATATATATATATATATATATATATATATATATATATATATATATATATATATATATATATATGCCTGTCCTGCAATTCTGGACCTCAGCTATAGTATGAAACAGACTTATGTTCGTGTACATATACCCAAAACGATATAATGTACTCTGCGAAAAAATAAGACCAGTAGTTCGCGACGCGAGTTCGAATGGTGACAGTCTTTAAATTCCTTTATGGTTATGATAGAGTGGATAGGGATCGATATTTTGATATGGCTGGCTCTAGAACTAGAGGTCATAGTTTGAAGCTTCGTAAGAAAACATTTTTGCAGGATGTAAGGAAATACTTTTTCAGTGTAAGAGTAGTTGATAATTGGAATTCGCTAAGCGAGGAGGTAGTTAATGCTATCTCAATCCATAGTTTTCAGGACAGGTATGATAAGTATCACTAAGTATAAAATGGAACCGATCAGGAGACGGGAAGATACGAGCTTTGGGCTCTTTCCCGTAAACACAATTAGGTAATCACAATTAGGTAATCACATGGCTTCAGAGAAGGTAGATCAACAGTAACAAACTTATTAGAATTTTATGATGAGGTAAGCCAAATCTTACAGGAAAGAGAGGGCTGGGCAGATTGCATATTCCTAGACTTCCAGAAAGCGTTTGACACTCTTCCACATGGGAGACTTATTAGGAAGCTGCAATCAATGGCTAGAATAGGTGGAAATGTTTTGGAATGGATAAAAACTTACTTAGAAGGAAGGGAACAGAGGGTAAAAGTAAGACACTCAGTGTCTGAATGGAGAAGAGTTAGTAGTGGAGTTCCACAGGGTTCAGTTTAAGGGCCACTTTTGTTCCTTGTATATGTAAATGACCTACCAGAGTCTGTAAATTCATTCATGAATATGTTTGCAGATGATGCAAAGATTGTGAAGAAAGTAAAAAACGAGAACAATGGTAGAGAACTTCAGGAGGATCTAAATAATCTGCATGAGTGGTCAGAAAAGTGGCTAATGAACTTCAATACTTCAAAATGTAAGGTAATAAGAATGGGTACAAGTGCAAGAAGGCCCAAGCTTGACTACTCGGTGGCTGGAGTACAACTTCAAGAGACAGAAAATGAGAGAGATCTAGGAGTAAACATACTAGCAGATTTGTCTCCAGAATTACATATAAATGGCATAGTAAGGGCAGCATATGCATTCTTATCAAATGCAAGGGTAGCCTTCAGGCACATGGACAAGGAAATGTTCAGAAATATTTATGCAACCTATGTGAGGCCAAACCTCGAATATACAGCCCCCTTTTGGAATCCGCACTTGAAAAAGCACATAGCTAAGCTAGAAAAAGTTCAAAGACATGCCACGAAACTGGTGCCAGAAATACGTAATCTCAGTTATGATGAAGCTAGAAGATTGAGGGGGGATATGGTGACAGTCTTTAAATTCCTTCATGGTTATGATAGAGTGGATAAGGATCGATATTTTGATATGGCAGGCTCTAGAACTAGAGGTCATAGTTTGAAGCTTCGTAAGAAAACTTCTTTGCAGGATGTAAGGAAATACTTTTTCAGTGTAAGAGTAGTTGATAATTGGAATTCGCTAAGCGAGGAGGTAGTTAATGCTATCTCAATCAATAGTTTTAAGGACAGGTATGATAAGTATCACTAAGTATAAAACGGAACCGATGAGGAGACGGGAAGATACGAGCTTTGGGCTCTTTCCCGCAAACACAATTAGGTAATCACAATTAGGTAATCATATATATATATATATATATATATATATATATATATATATATATATATATATATATATATATATATATATATATAAATATAATATATATATATATATATATATATATATATATATATATATATATATATATATATATATATATATATATATATATATATATAATATATATATATATATATATATATATATATATATATATATATATATATATATATATATATATATATATATATATATATATATATATATATATTTATATATATTCTGAGTATAATATATGTAACATTGTGCTAAATATAAGCACACAATTTACATTATTTTCCTTAATTCTCCAATCACACTCTGTTTGTGTCCATCCTCATACAGGGAACTAAATTTGACCAAAACAGGGAATCTTTTATATCGATATTTTTTATTTTTTTTTTATTTTTATATATTTATCATATATAGGGGTACGAAAAATAGCCCTTTAGGACAATAGCCCCTAACTCTTAATGCAATATCAAACAATATCCCTTTGTTAGAAGGAAGTCATATATATAATATGATTAAAAAAATAATAAACGATAAAATAGTTCAATGTAATTTTTTTTTATCTCATACATGGTTATGTTAGATAAGGCTTGGTTAATATAGGTAAGGGGTAATTGTCATAGGGGACAGTTGTCCTAAGAGGCAACTGTCCCAGCGGCACTTTTGCTACACACGCACTCACACACACAAGCACGTAGTTAAGCAGGATAAGTTCAAATACATGCCACGAAACTGGTGCCAGAAATACGCAATCTCAGTTATGAGGAGAGGCTGAGGGAATTAGACCTACCATGATTCCAACGTGAAGAATGAGGGTGGATATGGTGACGGTTTTTAAATTTCTTTATGATTATGACAGAGTGAATAGGGATCGATATTTTGATATGGCTGGAACTAGAACTGGAGATCATAGTTTGAAGCTTCGTAAGAAAACTTCTTTATTGGACGTAAGGAGGTACTCTATTTGGTTTAAGAGTAATTGATAATTGGAATTTGCTATGCGAGGAGGTAGTTAATGCTAACTCAGTCCATAATTTTTAGGACAAGTATGATAAGTATCACTAAGTACAAAATGGAACCGGCCAGGAGGCGGGGAGTTACGAGCTTGGGGCTCTTTTCCGTAAGCACAACGAGGTAATTGTACACACCAAGGAGTGGAGAAACAAATACTGGAAAAGGTATAGGAAAAGACAAACACAAATGCCTGGCAAACTTATACAAGAGCAAGAAATGCTTACTTAAATAAAAAATAGAGGCAGAGAGATATTGTGAAAGGAATATCACGAGGAAGGCTAAAGAAAACCTCAAACTTTACCAAAGCTTTATCAGAGCAAAAATTAAATGTCAAAGAACAGGTTTTAAAGTTAAAAAGAGTAGATGGAAGCATAACTGAGAGGGATGAAGAGATCTGCAAAGAATTGAACTAGGGGTTTCAGTCAATATTTACAGTAGAAAATACCCCACCCACTCATATTGCAGAGATAGGAGTTTATAGGCCAGTATTAGAGAACATCATCTCTTCAGCCATGCAAGTATGCAAAGCACTGATGGAGTTAGATGACTATAAAGATACAGGTCCTGGTGATATATCGCCTTACATACTTAAGAAAGGTACTAAACCAATATCGGTGACACTATGCATCACATTTGAAAAGTCACTGGAATATGGGGAGATTCCATGATGCTGGAAGCAAGCGAACGTGGTGCCTATCTTCAAAAAAGGGAAAGGGGGATACAGCTCTAAACTATAGGTTTGTTTCCTTGACCTACACAGTTTGTAGAGTTATGGAGAAACTAGAGAGAAAACATATCTCTATTCACTTGGAATCCTCCAACTTTTTTTTTATCAGTGAGACAACATGGCTTCAGAGAAGGCAGATCAATAGTGACAAACATGTTAGAATTTTATGATGTGGTAAGCCGAATCTTACAGGAAAAAGATGGGTGGGCAGATTTTATATTCCTAGATTTTCAGAAGGAATTTTATACAGTCCCACATGGGTGACTCATTAAGAAGCTGCAAGTAATGAAGAGAACAGGTGGATATGTCTTGGAATGGATAAAAACTTACTTAGAAGGAAGGGAATAGAAGGTTAGAGTAAAACATTCAATGTCTGAATGGAGAAGGGTTAATAGTGGGGTTCCAGAGGGTTCAGTTTTAGGGCCACTCTTGTTCCATGTATATGTAAATGACCTGCCTGAGTTTGTAATTTTCTTTTAATATGTTTGCAGGTGATGCAAAGATTGTGAAGAAAGTAAGAGATGGGAACAAAGGTAGAGAACTTCAGAAAGACCTAAATAGTCTGCATGAGTGGTTAGAAAACTGGCTAATAGAATTCAATACTTCAACATGTAAGGTATTGAGAATGGGTACAAGTTCGAGAAAGCTCAATATTGGATGTTCAATAGCAGGAGCAGGACTTCAAGAGACAGAGAATGAGAGAGATTTAGGAGTAATGTACTATAATATTTGTCTCCAGAAATACATATAAATGGCGTAGTGAGGGTAGCATATGCTTTCTTAGCATATACAAGGGTAGCCTTCAGGCACATGGACAAAGCAATGTTTAGAGATATTTATGTAACTTTTGTGAGGGCAAAGCTTGAATATGCAGCCCCTTTTAGAATCCACACTTAAAAAAACACATAAATAAGCTAGAAAAAGCTCAACGATATGCCACGAAATAGGTGTTAGAAATATGAAATCTCAGTTATGAAAGGCTGAGGGAATAAGACAAACCATGGTTTTGACATAGTGGATAGGGATCGATATTTTGATATAGCTGGCTCTAGAACTTGAGGTCTTAGTTTGTAGCTTCTTACAAAAACTTCTTTGCAGGAAGTAAAGAAGTATTTTTTTTTTTTTTAGTGTAAGAATAGTTGATGATTAGAATTCTGTAAGAGAGGAGAATGTTAATAGTTACTCAATTTATAGTCTTAAGGACAAATATGATAAAAATCACTGCATACATAATGGAACCTGCCTGGAGATGGAAAGTTACGAGCATAGGGCTCTTTCCCGTAAACACAACTAGGTAATTACATATTCTTTATATATATATATATATATATATATATATATATATATATATATATATATATATATAATATATATATATATATATATATATATATATATATATATATATATATATATATATATATATATATATATATAAATATATATATATATATATATATATATATATATATATACAGTATATATATATATATATATATATATATATATATATATATATATATATATATATATATATATATATATATATATATATATATATATATATATATATATATATATATATATATATATATATATATATATATATATATATATATATAGCCCATTGAATAAAACAACGAATATATATATATATATATATATATATATATATATATATATATATATATATATATATATATATATATATATATATATATATATATATATATATATATATATATATATATATATATATATATATATATAAAGTACTTATTAATTTCGTGACCTAAACTGGTCACCTTCTCAAAGTACAATTTCAAGAGATACAACTAGCAAAACAGAAGAAACTTTGAAAAGAAGGAGACGAAAGAACCGCCCAGGAGTCTTAAACATGGGATTAATAGATAACAATCTTAAATGCCCGCCGGGGTTACTCAGTAATCCCCACAAACTGGCCGCAAATGGAATTAAAGTCCATACTTGGCTAAATTATATTAACAAAAGAATCTTAATAATAGTAATTATATATATATATATATATATATATATATATATATATATATATATATATATATATATATATATATATATATATATATATATATATATATATATATATATATATACACAATGGTAGAGAACTTCAGGAGGATCTAAATAATCTGCATGAGTGGTCAGAAAAGTGGCTAATGAAATTCAATACTTCAAAATGTAAGGTAATGAGAATGGGTACAAGTGCAAGAAGGCCCAAGCTTGACTACTCGGTGGCTGGAGTACAACTTCAAGAGACAGAAAATGAGAGAGATCTAGGAGTAAACATACTGGCAGATTTGTCTCCAGAAATACATATAAATGGCATAGTAAGGGCAGCATATGCATTCTTATCAAATGTAAGGGTAGCCTTCAGGTACATGGACAAGGAAATGTTCAGAAATATTTATGTAACTTACGTGAGGCCAAAACTCGAATATGCAGCCCCCTTTTGGAATCCGCACTTGAAAAAGCACATAGCTAAGCTTGAAAAAGTTCAAAGACATGCCACGAAACTGGTGCCAGAAATACGCAATCTCAGTTATGATGAGAGACTGAGGGAATTAGATTTACCATCACTCGAAGCTAGAAGAGTGAGGGGGGATATGGTGACAGTCTTTAAATTCCTTCATGGTTATGATAGAGTGGATAGGGATCGATATTTTGATATGGCTGGCTCTAGAACTAGAGGTCATAGTTTGAAGCTTCGTAAGAAAACTTCTTTGCAGGATGTAAGGAAATACTTTTTCATTGTAAGAGTAGTTGATAATTGGAATTCGCTAAGCGAGGAGGTAGTTAATGCTATCTCAATCCATAGTTTTAAGGACAGGTATGATAAGTATCACTAAGTATAAAATGGAACCGATCAGGAGACGGGAAGATACGAGCTTTGGGCTCTTTCCCGTAAACACAATTAGGTAATCACACACACTCACACACACACACACACACACACACACACACACACACACACACATATATATATATATATATATATATATATATATATATATATATATATATATATATATATATATATATATATATATATATATATATATATATATATATATATATATATATACATGCATTAATAAGTACTTTATATATATATATTTTCGTTGTTTTATTTAATGGGCTTTTCCTTCCATTTTAGACTGTATGTTAACAGTTCAGTGTTATATATATATATATATATATATATATATATATATATATATATATATATATATATATATATATATATATATATATATATATATATATATATATATATATATATATATATATATATATATATATATATATATATATATATATATATATATATATATATATATATATATATATATATATATATATATATATATATATTTATTAGGTAAAGATGAGTAGATCCAGAAGTTAAAAACGTCGTAAATTTTTTGGTTTGGTTGCTCTTCTTTTTTGATCCAAATCATGAATATTAAAGAAAAAAAAAAGTCGAATACGCGGCAGCAAGAGTGCCGTCTGTATGTGTTCACAGCTGAGGGGTCGCTAATTTTTACCTGATCCTAAAACTCGTCTAATATAATTTAAACTTTATAATTGGTACTGCTACTAACAACATGAATTAAAAATATTAAATGGCACCTTCTATGGCCGCAGGTCACATGGAAGTGCATTTTGAGTTGCCAGTTACTATTTTTTTTCTTATTCGATTCAGGAAACAGACCAAAAACTTTGAATTTAAAATTATAAAACTGATAAATTATGAATACATAAGGATATAATAACATATAATTTCTATTTCATATTCTAAGAATGTGTCAAAAATTCAATATAAATATAACACCAGAACCTCAAAACAATCCACCGACTCATGGTTCATGTTTGAGTTACCAGTTACTGTTTTTATTCTATTTTTGAAAATTGTGGAAACTTGGATTTTCGATTTCTTAATATGTATAGTAATGAAGATACATTATATGATAAAAAAATGTACATAGTTTTCTGATGAAAATGCGAAAAATGGCTACATAAATATGATTAGTGGAACCATTATTCAACCCAGAGGGGTAGAGCAAATTCGAGAATCGAGCTAGTCGCCAGTGACCTCGAAAACTACCTTCAGTGAGTGTGTGAAATATCTCTAAGGCAAATTTACTGTTAATAACACCTTCTAACGAGGCTGTTATTCTATAAAATGTTAAATTAGTGACTATAACTATTCACGAATAGTTTTCAAATTGCATATCCAAGTGTAAAATAACTGGTAGCAAGTTTGAAAGCAGTTTAATAACGTTCGCTATAATACTTTCGAAGACCGTGTGTTGTTTAATTTCTCTGAACAGTTATTATCTAATGATAACACACGTTATTTTATTAATAACTTTTATCTGTTATCTTGTTTCTTTTTTTCGCTTGTTAATTTTCTTGGCCTTTTCCTGTAGTTACTGGCAGAGGGTTAGGAACACGTATTTATTTTTATTCGTCGGGTTCTATAAGTTATTTCTATATCATGTTTGGTGTTGTCATTATATTAGGGACACTAAGAAATTAATAATAATAATAATAATAATAATAATAATTAATAACAATAATAATAATAATAATAATAATAAAAAAAAAGAAATTAAACGAACGAAAAGACAGGAACAGCAAGTTAATGTTATAAATATTAGTTGGTGTAATAAACAACTGTATTTTTGTCTCTTTGTGGTGAACGATAATTATGGCACAGGTAAAAATGGCACGGTAAATATGGCAAAGATAAAAATGGCACAACAAAAAAGATTATTCGCTGTGGTCGGTGGGTTTATACAGAAGAAAAATTGAGGTTAGGGTATTATTAAGATTCTGTTCTTATAAGTCGATATAAAATGGTGTTCTCACGCCTGGACACTGTCCTATACAATTTCTAAGTTCATATATAATTTCCATAAACTTATTGTAGTTGTGCCATTTTTTTCCTTTTTTTTTCATATATGCCATTTTTACCTGTGCCAATTTTACCATGCCATTTTTACCTAAATTCGTGTCTCTGTAATATTGCCAACATCGTCAAAAATCAGAGTAAGATGTATTTTAGACTACTACTCTACATCATACATAGCTTCTTCTTCGAAAGAATAAATAAAAAAAACATACAATTATTCACAAATTTCTAACCTTTTCACATTTCATAAGACTGTCACAACTAAATGTCAGGTATTGTTATATTATGACACCGAGTGGGTTAGGTTTGCCTCCAAAATGTGTATTGGAATCTACTAAAACCCTGAAAATCAAGCAGAGGAATCCCAAGTTATTCTCAGATATGAACAAACTTCACTAGAGTTAATTTAGCTACATGTCATTAATAGTGAATAATTCCTCTAAGATCTATTTTCTTTATCTATTCATGCCTGCCACTCACTCCTTCCATATTTAATCTATTACTTTCCTTACCATCTCGACCCCTTTCCAGAATGTCACCTTTTATATAATTATTTAATTATTTCATGTTTAATTAGTGTTTACTTACTTTTCTATTCCCCATATTTTTTGTTGCACTCTTCCCATGACTCAAGGTTCTATTCTTTTCAGTACTTTCACAATGCATCTCTTTTTTTATTTTTTTTTTTTGTACCTTTCCATAGAATTTTTCATTTCACCCCACATAATCCCCTCTCATTATTTTAATTCATATTTTTCACACCATACACATTTTTGTGCTGATTCCACATTTGATATTTAATTTTTCCATTTTTTTTTAATTTTATTTACAGACTACATTTCTTCTCTCTGTTATCCAAGTAAACTATTCTGAAATTCTGTTGAGAAGTGTACTATTATTTTTCCCCATTTTTATCACCACTTCTACTTTTTCATACCCATGCACTCATTGCTGCCATTTTAGCATGCAGTCTACCTTACTATTGCATGGTCTCTTGTATACCCTAAACTTATCAAATTAAACTATCTTAACCATCACTATGATGATTCATATTTAACAAAAGAAACCATATCCATAGACACATTGGCTATAGTGTATATTTCCCAGCAGTTTCCACACAATCGCCCATTTATTTGTACCTCTGCCGCTACCTAGAAATGGTCAGGCTTTCTTACAGCTGAGCCTTTCAGTTCCTCGACATTCAAAACGATTTCTTTTACCAGCACTCAATCACATATTGTTTGCTTATCATGTTCTCCACTAGTCCATTAATATTTATAATTCAACATTATATTATATGAAATTTATTTTATCACTTATCCTGCCTATGTACTTTTACTAATTAATTTTCAATCTCAGTTACCCAGACTCACTGCTTTTCAGTCATGCCCTCAATCTCCACAATTTCTACATTAGCCTATAAATATCTGAAGATCAGCACTTTCTCCTTACTGTCATAATTTAATAAACTCTTACTTGTTTCCTCTACCCATTACTATATTCACTGCCAGAATCATGGGTGTCCATACATATCTCCACTTCATGCACCCACATTAGCCTTAAATTTATTTATTTTCTCATCATGTTGCATTCAGTGATGATACTTCTGTCAAACAAAATTATTTATGTTTACTTTCGCATCTTTTCTTCTCATTCTCTAGAATGTCTCCTTTCTTTTTTCTTTTGCCTCTTTCTTATTCAGTATTGCAATATGTATTCGTCTGTAATCAGTTCCCGTAATCTCATCTTTGTAATATCATAGAACACTCACATTTGTAACTTTTGGTCAAAATAATAATAATAATAATAATAATAATAAACTTTATTTCCATTTTACAATGGGTATTCGTCGGCCAGGACAAGCCCCAACCCCCCACTGTGATGTCCACCCACAGCAGTTCCTGCCAGTAAACAGCTTAAACTCTCGGTCTTGGACGGGGACCGATCTTTCGACCTCGTGAATGCGAAGCCAGCGCGTTACCACTGTACTAGCCAGCAGACATCACTTTCTTCTTGCAACTTTGATTACAGTACAGTATTGACTAATATTACTGCACAAAAATTAACAAATTATTGTACATTTCAATATAACTCTGGGTTGTATATGGTTTTATTATGGTCAGATTGATATACAAGTGATTGCTTAATGGTTGTGTTCTTCCACCTTATTTGTGATATACCCATTATCAGATATAACTAAACATTGGGTTATAAATATACTTAAGGTAATTACAATTATAACTATTATATAAAACTGATGATAGACAGCATACTCTAATAGAAAATCTTTTGTAGATCATATTCTAAAATAACTCTGTGTAAGGACGGAAGGAGTATTTTGTCTTAAAATCCCTCTAATAACAAATTCTTTAGTATAAATATCTTAAGTTGCAGTTTTGTCCCCAGAATTGTTCTTTACAATCTGCAACAATGGTTTTGGCCTGGTATATGGACGACAGTACGGATGATCAGAGACTCAAACACCACATGACCCCACCTCAGTATGTCTCTCTTGCCACGCTGAAGGAAAATACTGGAGTCTTATATTGGAAGGTAAGGTATTCATTGTATGTTAATGGTTACAAGGAAAGTGTTATTTTAATCTCAGCTCCTATCGCTATTCCAAAGTGAGCAGTCCCATATCATCTTAATTTAATATTCAAAACTTGCTTGTATTAAAGAAGTTTCTAAAACTACTTGATGGACGGATTGCCTTGAAAGAGGTTTTCCTAAACAAGAGGAGACTTTCAGTACAAATCTACCAGATAATACCAGACTGCTGCTAGTAGAAAATCTATTTAGTTATGTTTATATTTTTAGAAACTTCTTAATATTCCTACATTTATGGACAGTAACCTATTATTTAGACACATTCAAAATAATGAGTGTTGTTTTTAAGCAGTATATCGTTGTGCACTGATATAACTTGCTTAGATTATGGTCTTCAGAGAAATGTGATTTTTACACGAGGTACCAAACTTAAGAGTTACATTCAGTTATTTAACAGTCTGTCTTGCAGTCATTTACATTCCTTCTTTTATGGATTTGCAAATAGGTTATCTCCAAGTAATTACATGGCTTATACCTAATGAATTTTTCAGAGCTTCATTATGTTATCTTTGCTTGATGTTAGTGCATTGTTATGTTTATATAATGAAATTGCAGACAGATTTAATTCAATGTATCCCCTGTTCCAGCCATATGGTACTCTTGGAACCAGCTAAGGAGATTTAGTTGGCTGCTCTGTCATACTGTGCTTGCTTATTTTTACTTTAAATTAAGTTTACAGTTCTCAGTTTACCTCCCTTGAGTAAACCCCTTCATTATCTCACTTTATTTTCAGTTAAATCCAGAGAGCTATGAAACTGATGGACAGCTGGAAAAAATCAAAAGCGATCGTGGATATACCTACACTGATGTCATTCAGGTG
Source organism: Halocaridina rubra (assembly GCA_037179515.1). Taxonomy (NCBI): domain Eukaryota; kingdom Metazoa; phylum Arthropoda; class Malacostraca; order Decapoda; family Atyidae; genus Halocaridina; species Halocaridina rubra. The sequence continues at coordinate 10,595 of JAXCGZ010007893.1, read as the reverse complement.
TCCCCAGATAAGCTCCCTAATTATGAAACTACGGTTAGTGACTCTTGCTAAAGGATGTTCTGTTTTTAACCAGATATTTTTTTTTGTCCTATTCTGCAAAACAGCTGATAGAAGGGGTGATGCTTTACAGAATATATATATATATATATATATATATATATATATATATATATATATATATATATATATATATATATATATATATATATATATATATATATACTATCTATCTATCTATCTATCTATCTATCTATCTATCTATCTATCTATCTATCTATCTATCTATCTATCTATCTATCTATCTATCTATCTATCTATCTATCTATCTATCTATCTATATATATATATATATATATATATATATATATATATATATATATATATATATATATATATATATATATATATATATATATATTACAGAGGTAGCCCTGTGGTAGGGGCAGTAGGGGAGTTGGCAGTTGTGAAGCGACACAGGTTGTGGAAGAGCCAGGAGGATGGGCTGTGGCACTCCAGCAGTGCCATCTGAACGGTCGCTAGCTCCCTCGTTATTGCCCATAGAGCAAAGTAATCCCCTTATTGTTTTCTTTTTTTGATGTCGGCTACCCCCCAATTAAAGCGGGAAACAGCCACGGTAGATAGATAGATATATATGAGGCCTTACTGCCTCCTTTGTTTGTTCAGACTATATATATGAAGCCTTGCTGCATCTTTTTTGTCCAGGGTATATATGAAATATAAATCCCCACTACGTCCCCTGTTTTTGTTGACGTACGGCCAGCCATCTTACTTTGGGATATGGTATCATGTAAAATGAGGCATCTTGTGTCCAAGGGGCGAATGCACCACCCACATTAAAAATGAGTTATGCGTGTTTTCTGCTAGGTGAAAGCACTGAAAATCTTGTGGTGAAGAGTGTTTTGCGATTCTGACCCATGCAGGCTCAGAATTCTACTCCCTTGTTTTGCACACGTGGAGCGGCGGAGGAGGTCTGGGATTTCAGTCATTAACAGTATAATGGTTATCATACACACAATAAAACAACCTGTTGCCGATAAGGAGATGATAATTTTTAATTACTTATTATAGTAAGTATATTAATTATTGGAATTTTTTGCTGAAATTTTCACAGTACAGTGTCTTAGTTTTATTGACATCTAATACAGGAATGAATTTCAAGTAGACTGAACAATAATTACTATATGCTGAAAAAACACCATTGCATGTTTTACTGTTTTTTTCCCTGATGTATAAATTTGTCTCTTCCAAAGGATTCTAATGATATATAATAACATGCTATTCTATAATATTCTATGTCTGCCACCTATACCTGACTTTAAATGCTCATAACTCAAAAGTAAGAATTTGGTGTATTCGCCCCTTGTCTATGAGACGCCTCAAATAAGAAAGTTCTACTTGTTTTTTATCTTCATTTTGGGATCTGTAAATTTGTACATTGTTTTTGCATATCCAGGGATGTTGTTAGATGTTGGTTTGTCACTATTAATCCCCATTCGAATAGGGGTGCACATTGACAGATTGGAGCCTGGGAATTAAGGCTGGATGCCCTCTCTAATACTACATTGTTGTCTTGAACATAGGTTTATCACTTCCTGAGTTGAACGCCCTAAGCACTGCTTTACCACGGCCCCACTTGCAAAAAAACACTGTAAGTTTGTAATGGACTCCTTTTCTCCAAGAATGATATGGATACCGAATGATGTACTGTATACTGTATTTCAAAACATAGTGTTTATTAATATTGTAAATGAAGCATTTAAATAATTTCTGAGAGAGACTTAATACAGCTAGTGTACTCTTAACAACATTTCTGCATTATTTTTGGTTTCTCTTATTTGATATTTTTTAATTCATTTCTATTTTTTTTATGAGTGTGACACCGGTACAGGCAAGGAGACTGACCTCATCAATAAAGGCCTGGGCACAAAGAAAACACTAAGACAAGGGAAAAGAGAAAGGTTAAGGACAAGGCAGATATGAGGTAATGGTATACAAAGGAAAAGGACAGAGTGAAAAGTTAGTGAAAGTACTGAGGACCTAGAGATATGGCAGGATTAGGCCCTGAGATGACAATAAATCCAATTTTTGAAGGAAGATTGGTTATAAGAAGTAGGAAAGACAGAAGGATGAAGAGAATTCCAGAGTCTGGAGGTAGATGGAAAAAAGCAGTCGCTTCACTGACCAATCTGCGAGCTACAAATCTCTACACAGTACTTGTGAGACGAGGCCGCTTGGCGAGTATTATACGGCTTTGGCAGCGGGGGAGGGATGCAACTCGCCAACTCATCAGAGTAGTGATGGAAGTAGTAGCGATAGAAAAGCAAAAGGGAAGATACCTTACGGCAAAGAGAGAGAGAATCCAGATTAGAAGTAAGAGAAGGATCATTAATGAGTCTGACTGCCTTAGATTCAACTCTGTCAAGGAGATAAGTTTAAGAAGTAGCACCACAGATGGAGCATAATTCAAAGCAGGGACAGATAAGACCTTTATAGATTTTAAGTAACTGTAAAGAGTTAATGACGAAAATGAAACAGAACCCCAATTATTTTGGATGCAGATTTAGAAATTTGGATTATGTGATTACTCCAAGACAAGTTAGAGGCTGTTCTGGATTCCTAATATGTTAATAAAATTAAGAAGATAAATTTCATTAGTTATGAAGACTATAGGGCTATCAGGAGAAGAAGATAAGGAGATAGCCAGAAACTGTCTCGTAGAGGCATTAAATTTAACTAAATTTTGAGTGCCCCACTCAGATACCCTTTACAAATCGGAGTTGAGAGTAGGAGAAAGAGTGATAAGAGACTGATTACGAGTAGCAGATGAAGGTTGTGAAAAAAGGCAGAGGAAAAATGAAGGGTAGAATTGTCGGAAAAGGCGTGAAGAAAAGAGGAAGATGGGGACTGAATGAAGAGAGGGAACAGAGTAGGTGAAAGAACATAACCGTGTGGAACACCACTGGTAACAGGAAATGGGCTAGATGTTGCACCATGAACAACCTCAGGTATAAAACGGTGAGAAAGAAAACTGAAAAGCAGAGAACAGAGAGAAGGGGTAAAGCCATAGGCAGGGAGTTTGGCCAACAGACCCTTGTGCCAAACTGTCAAAAGCCTTAGATATCATGGGCTACGACAATGGATTCCTCATAGTTCCTCAGAGAGGATGACCATATGTAGAATGGGAAGTCAAAGAAGAAGTTATGCAAAGCTTCACATTGGGTACACTCAGAGTGCCAAAGACAGCGCTGAGTAGGAGGAATTGATGGAGGGGGAGCGAAAATGGAAGAGATGGAGATCACAAAGTAGTCATATTTACCAAGAGGGGAAATCACATAATATGAGTAGTTTGAAGGGTTAGAAGTAAGAAATAGATCAAGAGAACACGAGTAGGATGTTTAATAATCTGCCCCAGATCGTGAGTAATAGAGAAAGCAAGGGTCTCACTTCCTCCCAAACAGTGTACAGAAACTTAAGTCACTCGCTGTGGTGTACATCGAAGTCTCCAATATAGAGAACTTCAGCATGTGGGTGAGAATATAGCAAAGACTCATGGCAAGAGGACAGAAATTCATAGAAAGACACAAAGTCAGTGGAGTTTGGAGAACAGTAGCAGAAGCAAAGGAATATAGTGGTAGTGGAGAGAGAGATTTTCAGCCAAAGAACATCAAAGTCAAGAGATACAAGATCCATGACCATTGCAGTACTCACAGACCTCACCTTTGGAATGAAACTGAGAATACAGTTTATAGTGAGAGCTTTGAAATGTGTCAGTGGAAGCATGGCTAGACAGCTGAGTTTCAGAGAGAAGGAGAAGGCTGTAGAGGGATGTAACCAAGTGATGTTCCGCAGACGAAAGATTAGAGTTCAGAGCATGAATATTGGAAAAGTGGAGCAATCTGGAGCAGTCCTTGTTAAATCCGTAATACCTTCAGTCGTAGTGTTTAACGGGTGGCTGGTGCCATGGCCAACCTACTAACCATTCTGTATACAATACATAGTCCTTATTTGGCCTTAAATATCTCTTTGAGTTTTTTCTTATAATTCTTTTAACATATTGAAACTTGCAGAGTATTCCTTTCAAGCAGATTTATTTCCATTTTGCTCCTCAGATCAAACGCTTTTTTGAAGAGCACATCCACACAGACGAGGAGATCCGATTTGTCTTGGAAGGATCGGGTTACTTTGATGTTCGAGATAGTCATGACAAGTGGATACGTATTGCTGTGGATGTTGGAGATCTGTTGATTCTCCCTGCTGGCATCTACCATCGGTTTACATTGGATTCTAAAGTAAGTAAAGAACTTGAATTGTCGTTACTGTCTAATTTTTTCTGCTACGTTTATGTAATCTGGTGAGGACTGCAGTAGTGCATTAGTTAGAGCATTCAACTCTGAAAATAACAGTCACTTGATCGAGCCCACCACGAGACTAGAAGGGCATCCAGTTTTAATTCCTCTGATCCAATCTGTGTCCACCTCCATATTGGGGATTATTAGTGACACATAAAACGGTTAAACAACACACTAGTGTATACTGATGAGTAAGACAGAAATTCTTTGGCTAGACTGGTTTAAGACTGATTTGTCATAGCAGTAAACTCAAGTTAACTCACGTCTTGTTTCATACTTAAAACTTTGTTAGTAAAGATGGAAATAACAGTCGTTATTTCAGTAAACCCCCAGCCTTTGCCTTTTCAGCATATAGGTGCACAATTTGAACTGGCACTCGTTAAAGGTACCACCTACACCTTGAGAATAGGCACTCGTGTACCTGTCCTGTGTCTCTGTATCTTTAAAAAACATTTTCTTTTTAATTCTGGCATAAGTGAAGAGGTAGGTTTTCATGTTCATCACCTGTGGGCAACCTTTATTTCATATACTGGTATTTTTAAACCTATCTCAGATTGCGGAAGGTTCCCTATATTTTGTTTTATGCCTAAGGAAATATTTGTCGGATAAAATTACATATTTGGAGTCCGTTACATAATGCTGTGTTTGTAATGAAAAGAACTTCTTAAACACTGTTAAATGTTTCGTATCGTATTCCTATAAATAGGCAAGAGACATGTGGGGATTCTGGCAGGAGAGATCCAGACAGAACTTTAGTAATTGTGCATGGTTGTGGTTTAGGTGGAAGAGAGAGGGAGGAGATAGGGAGTTTGTTTTTGGAGAGAAAGATGGATGTGCTTGCACTGAATGAAACTAAGATGGAAGGGAAGGGTGAGGTAACATATGGGAGTGTGGTAAGTTGGGTGTTTGAAGTTGAGAGAGGGCAAAGAAGAGAGGGAGTGGCATTTTTGGTAAGTGAAAAGGTACGTAAGTGTGTGATGGAATGGAATGAAGTATCATATTGAATAATTGTGGCTAAAATGAGACTGGGATGCGAGATTTGGGTGTTTGTGAGCATATATGGCCCTGGCAGTGAAAGAAGTGAGAAGAACAGAGTCAGTGGATGGTGTGATCAGGAAGTAAGTACCTGGTATGAATGAGAGTGGAGAGAAAATGATAGAAATGTGTATTGAGAGAGAGATGTTGATTGCTAATACTGTATTTAAAAAGAAGAATGTGCACAAGTATACATGGTAGAAATGTGTATTGAGAGAGATGTTGATTGCCAATACTGTATTTAAAAAGAAGACTGCGCACAAGTATACATGGGTATCAGTAGATCATGGTCGAGTAGTTGACAGAGTATTAATGGATTATATTGTGGTGGACTGGAGGTTGATTGGAAGGGTATTGGATGTGAATGTACTGAGAGGTGCTAGTGGTGGAATAGTTGATTATTATATAGTGGAAAGTAGAGTGAGAGAAAATGATAGAAATGTGTACTGAGGGAGATGTTGATTGCCAATACTGTATTTAAAAAGAAGAATGTGAACAAGTATTCATGGGTGAGAGTAGATAATGGTCGAGTAGTTGACAGAGTATTAATGAATTATGTTGTGGTGGACAGGAGGGTGATTAGAAGCATATTGGATGTGAATGTACTGAGAGGTGCGAGTAGTGGAATATATGATCATTATCCAGTGGAAAGTAGAGTGGGAGTGGTAGAAAAGTGGAGAAAGAGGAGAAACGAGAGAGGAAGAGAGATGCTATAGGTGAGTGTAGTGAATAAGAAAGAAACACTGAGAGTATGAGGCTGGTCTGAGGAATATGTGTAATGTAGTGAAAGAGAAAATGGAGGAGGGAGTGGAAAAAGAATGGAGTTTTTTCAAGGAGGAAGTTATGAATGTGCTGAGGCAGTGTGCAAAAAGAGATTAACAGGTAGAAGTAAAAGGAAAGGTAGTGAAAGGTTGTATGAGGAGGTGAGTGCAGTACGGGCTGAAAAGAAACAGACATTTGAGGTATGGTTGCAAATAGGTAATTAGAGGCATATGAAAAGTATAGTATAAAGATGAGGTTAGCGAAGCACGTGGTGAGAGAGGCAAAGAGAGAAGCGAATGTAAGGTGGGGTATATGCTTGTCTGAGAATTTAGAAAGGAATAATAAGATGTTTTGGAAGGAAGTGAAAAGAGTGAGGAAAGGTGAGTCTAGTAGGGAGGAGAGGGTGAAAGGAGATGAGCAATTGCTAGTAGTTTAAATAAAGGTGAGAGAGAGACTGGGTGAGTATTTCAAGAAACTGCTAAATGAGAAAGATGATAGAGTGGCATAGATTGTGGCTGTAGGAAATGTATGGAGAATGCCAATATTAGGCAATTAGAATGATAGAGGAATAACAAATGAGGTATTCTTGGCATTGAGAGCAATGAAAGCAGGTAAAGGGCCTGGGGTAGATGGGTGTCATGTTGTTTGCTTATCTGAAGGTGGTGAGGCATTAGTAGAATGGATGGTTAAGTTGTTGAATGTATGTTTCAGGAAAGGGAGGGTCCCAGTTGCCTGGAGGAGTGCTTGTGTAGTTCTACTTTATAAAGGGAAAGGAGATAAGTACGAGTGTAGTAGTTTCAAAAGCATTAGTTTGTTGAGTGTAGTTGGTATTGTATATGGAAAAGTGTTAATCGAGAGAATTATAAAAAGTACTTAGAGAATGATTGTGGAAGAACAGTGTGGAGAGGAAGAGGATGTGTGGATCAGGTGTTAGTGGTAAGACAGGTGTGTGTGGGTGTGTGAAGTTCTTGGAGAATGGTAGGGACACTTTTTGGGCTTTTATGGATGTAGAGAAAGTGTATGATAGGGTTGATAGAGAGACAGTTTTGAGTGTTGTGACTGTATGGAAGAAGTGGGAGTTTGCTGAATGCGGTCAAAAGTTTTTACAGGTATAGTAGGGCATGTGTGAGTCGGGAATGGTATGAGTGATTGGTTTGAGGTGAAGGCTGTGTAATGTCGCCATGGTTTTTTAATGTGTACATGGATGGAGTGGTAAGGGAAGTAAATGAAAGAGTATTAGACAGAGGCTTGGAGCTAGTGGGTGAATATGGAAACTTCTGGAAATTGAATCAATTACTCTTTGTGGATGTCACTGCATTGGTTGCTGATATTGAGAATGAATTGGATGTGTGATAGAAGGAAGTTGCAGGTGAATATTGATAAAAGGAAAATCATGAGATACACGAGAAGTGTTAATGTTGGCAGATTGAATGAAGGACTGATTGGGGAATTGCTTGAAGAAGTTTAGAGTTTAAAGTATTTGGGATCGCATGTATCAAGGAATGGATGAGTGGATGCGGAGGTAAGTCATAGTGTGAATGAAGCGAGTAAATGTCTAGGTGGGTACAAAAGTGTAATGAGAAATAGGTATTGGGAATGAATGTGAAGAGAAGGATATATGAAGTATGGAACAGAGACTTGGAAAGCAAGAGAGGATGAAAGGAACAAGTTGAATGTAATGGAGATGAGTTATTTGAGAAGTATGACTGTGTATCTAGAATAGATAGTATAAAAAATGAGGATGTCAGGCAAAGAATGGGTGTTGAAAGAAAGCAGTTGGATAGATTAGATCAGAGTATTGAGTTGATTAGGACACATTAAAAGGATGAGTGATGAACGAATAGGGAAGAGTTCGTGGAGTGCATTAGTGATTGGAGTTAGGCCAAGAGGAAGACAGAATTAGATGGATAGATGGCATGAAAAGAGCATTGAATGCACGAGTAATGTCAGTAGAACAGGGAAGGGAGCATGCAAGAGATAGAAATGAGTGGAGAAAGATTGTATATAGGTGACACTGGCCAAAGGGATTTCTCAAACCTGCTAGCTCAGTGAACTGTGATGAACGGGTCTGAGGGGAATTGCCATGTGATGAAGCGTGGGGGTAAACCAACTACGGCTGTCGTGCCTCACTGTAGAGTATATTTACCCGCCTACCTTGTGGGTGACTCAAGTAGGGTGGAAGGGAGGGGAATGCAGCAACCCTTTATCCTCGAGGAACTAAGAGGAGTGGTCGAGGTATGTGTGGATCATGGTGACTGCATGTGTCTTGGCTTGGCCTCCCCCTTACAAAGGGGAATGGTGCTAGGTATACGTATGTATGTTTTTCTGTTTATTTAAAAAACCTTCTAAGGAGTAAACAAGTGCAGGCGGACCTTTTTGTATGCTTATTTTTATATTAATTAGCATTGTTTTTTCAATATGTTACAGAATTACATCAAAGCTATGAGGCTATTTATCGGAGAACCTGTGTGGACCCCATTCAATCGCCCAGCCGATGACATGGATGCCAGGAAGCAGTACATTGAACATCAGAAAAGTGGCTTTTGATATAATATGTAACTGAGAGTATATATTATATTTTTAATACATTTGATTTCTGAATATTACAGTTTCACTTTATTGTTGAGATTTTACTTTTAGACTATGTTTAAACTGTAAGTGTTTACTCATTACTTGTTATCATAAATTTAGTGAGTCCTTGTTATATGCAGTTGTCCCTCATCTTACACATTTTTTAATTGTGCAGTTTTGATTGTATGTTAGATTCATAAATATATTTCCCCAAGAATATATTATGACAACTACAGTATTGTTTTTTTACTTAAAATTAATTTGTATTTGGCAAAGTTTCAGTACAATACAGTAATTCAAAGTCTACAGGAGGCTGGAAATCGAGTATATTCTAAGTATAGGCACATGTAAGGGTTTTGACTCTAGGCAATTTTTGACTTACACTGGAAATGTAAGATGAGGGACCACTTTATTACTAATTGATCAGTTCTCCCATGTGAAATTACTGACTAATAGAAGAAATGAGAGAAAAGGGGAGACTTCTATACTTTGAAATATTAAAATTATAAAGATGTTAGTCAGTAAGCCCGACTGAGGTCATCAAAAGAAGGAGACAGCTAGGTTTCAGTGTTTCTTGTCTATCCTCACTACTACTGTCAGTTGTTTTGATAAGAAAAAATTCAAGGAAAGACATTGTCAGATTCCTAAAATTCATGGAAGGGGTTATTGTCCCCCCCCTGCTCCTTTATCATTGTCAACTCGTATGACGTACGCTGAATTTGAGCATGGTATTCTTTTTACTCCACCATAATAGTTTTTGTTTATGATTTAACCTCAGACTTACAGTCTAGAATCTAATTTACTTGATTATACAGGAACCATACAAATTTTACTTGTGGCAGCTTATATCCATCGCCTGTGATGTAGCCTTGCTGTACTATGCATACATATATAAATATGCAACGTCTGCAATTGTATTTGTAAGGGAGGTGGCCAAGTCAAATCATACACAATCACCAGAACCAATTGCTTATAGTAATAAATACCAGAAATCAACTTTCCTCAGTTGGAGATGACAGTATAATATAAAAAATAGAAAACAAAATGCTTTTAAAAGGTGCTTGTAGCATTAAGATTATGTAAAAGTATTTCCATAAAATATATCTTTCCAGGAAGATGTGTAGCTGAAAAATATTTATTTACTTTTTTCCGAGATTTGTTGTTCTTGCAGTTGTGAAATGTGAAAAATTTGTTTATTTTATTTCCAGATGTGTAGTTCTTGCAGTCGTAAAAACTATTTAATTTTTTAATTTACTGTACTCATCTCTTTTAAAAAATTTATCATATTGTTGTCGTTATATATGAGCATTTAGAGATTTATTTTTATATGCTGGCGTAACCACATGAGCGTGGTAACTTTAACATATATAAAAATGTTGAGCACTATATCTATATATTTTCTACAAAAGCCTTATTCCCCTTTATAAGTGGAGTGGCTTAGTCAAAGCAAAAACTTTACTCTTTGAGGTGAAAATACAAAGTAGGAGATTCTCAGTCCTCTCATATTGGCCCATTTGAGTACTAGCAAGAATACATGTAATTCTTGAGCTCCCAGCTGATTTTTTTTTTTTTTTTTTTTTTTACATGAGTGTGACACAAGGCCAAGCAAAGAAAATTGCCCTCATTTTGGGCACCAAGTAACTTAAAGCAAAGAAAAACAGATGGGGGAATGTTGTGACTTATCAGATATGAAGGGATAATAAGAGATGTGTAACAAATAGGCATAAAAAAAGATCCGTAACTGAAGGAAGACTTAACGTCGAGCTGTCCAGGACAGTCCTATTGAAGTCTAAATGACCTTCGGCTGTAATATTATAATGGGCGGCTGGTGCCATGGGCCAAACCACTACATGGATG
>JAXCGZ010007892.1:70000-80741 GCA_037179515.1 Halocaridina rubra | reverse complement strand
ATCTTCCTCCTGATAACTAATGAATACAAGGTATTCATGTCATTCTGTTGTCAGTCTCTTTGTCGTGTTATTTTTCATTTTCATCTCGTAGAAAATATTTTAAAAAATATGATATCCAGTCATTGTATTATCATTCTTATATTCTTCCACATAATAAATTACTTACAGAAACATCCTATCCACGTCATATTGTTATCATTCTTCTATTTTTGTCTAACAAATAACTACAGAGTTATACTATTCTGTGTCATTCTGTTGTTATTCTATTTTCTTTCAGGAAATTAGTAATAAACGATTACATCTGCCAAAACAAGTCCTTCGCAAGAAGGCAACCGTCCTAGCCCTTGGTAGAAAAGGGAATCCATGACGTAAAACCGGAAAACCGGAAGCAGTAATAAATCTTTCATCTATGTCATTCTTCTGTCATTCTTCTATTTTTTCTCATAAATTTCTTACAGTTATATACTTTTTTGCGTCATTTAATTGTCTTTCTACATCTGTTGTCATTCTATTATTTCATTCTCGCATAAACAATACAAAAAAACATGATATCAATGTCATTCTTTATGTAACTTACAAAACACTGTTAATGAAGAATGACATTCGTTAGAAAGCTCTTACTAACCTCAGCAATGAAAGAGAGAGAGAGAAAGAGAGAGAGAGAGAGAGAGAGAGAGAGAGAGAGAGAGAGAGAGAGAGAGAGAGAGAGAGAGAGAGAGAGAGAGAGAGAGTATCAAAGGAAACTCATTTGCATTACAAAGAAGTTGAAGATGTGGTCTCTTTAACCCGGAAATATTTTACCAAAAGCAAAATGTTGGGATTATTTTCATCCCAGGGAAGAGCTGCAGGACATACAAATCATCATTTTTTTCGAAGACTGAACTTGCATGGATACTGTTTCACCACTGTCACATCCACACAACTTATCGTGTGCTCAGTTATCAAGTCGAGTTTCGCGTGCATGTGAGTGTGTGTCTGTGTGCGTTTATGAGTGTGCACGCGCGTGTATTTTACTTTACACAGAGCTGCTATGTAATATATATTAAGCATTACAAGATATGTGTTTGTGTGTGTGTGTGTGTGTGTGTGTGTGTGTGTGTGTGTGTGTGTGTGTGTGTGTGTTTAATTGTGTTACCAAGTGTTGATGTAGATGTAGATTAGCATTGTAAGATTAGTGTCTCTGTTGTGTGTGTGTGTGTGTGTGTATGGATGTTTCAAATTTCACCAGAAATATTATGTAATATAGATTAAGCATTGTAAGATTATGTGTGTTGTGTGTGTTGTGTGTGCATTTGTTCTTGTGTTTCGGCCCGTCGTACGTCTGTGTTCCGACTGTTTATGTGTGGGTAGATGTTACGACCAATTATCACTACGCCATATTTTGGCTAATTTGCCAAATAATTTGCTATTGGAATATAGATGTCTAGATGTGTAAATATAAAACCATACACATATGCAAATTAAAGAAGAAATGAACTTACTAATAATCATGTAGTGGGCAAAATATATTTATGTCAATAAATGAATAACGACCTAAATAAAAGAATATTATATGAATAAGAATTTGACCAATAAATGAATGTTATTGTTTGGCCGTTTGATGTGTCACTCTTGATCACTACTCGAGTGGGGGAGGTAACTGAATGGTTAGAGCTGGAGAATGAAGGCCGGATGGTCTTCCTAACGTCCTGCGTTGGGGCAGAACACGGGTTTGTCATTTTCAGAATCAAGCGCTCCTCCTGGTCACCTTATATAACAAATAAAACAAATACATGAAAAAAATAAACAAAAACACACAGATTAACAATGACACAAATAAAATAAAGTATAAATACGTAAAAAAAGAAAATGAGTAAATAAACACTCAAATGAATAAGCAAATAAACCAAAAACTATTCAAACAGACTTGCATATAAATAAACAAACAAATCCCCAGAGCATAATTGAAAATCATAAGAAATACAGTTGCTGATGAAAAGAAACGTGAAAACGTATGAAACAGAAAAATAGAAGAAGAGGAGGAAAAAATGTGAACCTTATCGAATATGAAATTAAGGACGATATTTCATTGCAGAGCTTTTATCGAATTCCATCTGACACACGAATATTTCGCAATGTGTGTGACACCATTATACGTTTCTCCTTCCAACTGGAAATATTGCCTTACACACACACACACACACACACACACACACAGAGTGTGTGTGTTCGAGACAGAGCGCGAGAGAGAGAGAGAGAGAGAGAGAGAGAGAGAGAGAGAGAGAGAGAGAGAGAGAGAGAGAGAGAGAGAGAGAGAGAGAGGATAAGTATTTGTTACTTTTAGATAGCGATGGGGCCTCCCCAGTGCATGCTCATACCCGCGTGTGCGTGTGTGGATGCATATGTGTCCATGTGTGTGTGTACCCTCGCCCGAGTGTGTGTGTGTGTATGTGCATCCGGCAAAGAGTAACAAAAATCTCTCTCTCTCTCTCTCTCTCTCTCTCTCTCTCTCTCTCTCTCTCTCTCTCTCTCTCTCTCTCTCTCACACACACACACACACACACACACACACACACACACACACGCGCGCGCGCGCGTGTGTGCACACGCACTCACACACATATATACACACTCACGCACACACATACACATATACATACACTCACGCACACAAACACACACACACGTGCGACTGCAAGAGAGCTAGAATGAAATTCAAAAAGTTACCCTCGAGTTCTCACGGAAATTTTGTGATGTTCAGAATGGAAGCGAAATTGAATTTCAGCAGAAGAAAGCATTTTAAATGCGTCAGGGCTCCTGTTGCAGTTGCTTTCCACAACTGCCCTTCTATTTCCACTCTTGTAATCACATGACTGTTGAGGTGGCAGGGATTAGGATTAGACAGACGCTACTGCTGTCGCTTCCACACGGCCTATATAGATATGAGTGATATATATATATATATATATATATATATATCATATATATATATATATATATACTATATATATATATATATATATATATATATATTTTTAAGATTAAGTAACACATAATTATGTGCAATGGCTCAAACTAACCCAGAATTTAAAAGGGAAATAAACTTACAGTATATCTGCTATACAGGAATGAACGCATTCTATCTGAATGCCCCTGGTCATATTACATTTCCCCACCTCACTCGTGGCTTCGATTATTCATTAATTCATTGGATCAACTATTATTATTATTATTATTATTATTATCTCATCTATCTATTATTATTTTTATTATTATCTATCTATTATTATTATATATATATATATTTATATATATATATATATATATATATATATATATATATATATATATATATATATATATATATATATATATATATATATATACTTAAATATCTTCTCCCCTACTCAATAAGTCTTAAGAAATATATTACCCAAGTATACCCTGCATGTCGTAAAAAAGGAGCTTACACCATTAAATAAGAAGGGAGAGATAGTATAAGACCCTCCTCCCCCCCTTTCATAATGATAATGAACAGTATTTACAAGTTTCTTATAACGAAAATATGTCAGTGAATGTAAAATATGATTTGCTGAAATATATTAATGTAATTGTTTAATTATATTTTACGTTTCTCTGTAACGTGAAATGCTAAATTTTTATTTAAAATAGTTTCTGATTTATATATATATATATATATATATATATATATATATATATATATATATATATATATATATATATATATATATATATATATATATATATATATATATATATATATATATATATATATATATATATATATATATATATATATATATATATATATATATATATATATATATATATATATATATATATATATATATATATATATATATATATATATATATATATATATATATATATATATATATATATATATATATATTTATATATATATATATATATATATATATATATATATATATATTTATTTATTTATTTATTTTATAAAAGTGGTATCTTTTGTTAATATGCTTTGGAAATGGAAATGACGCTAATTGTCTTTTTTTGTAATATTTTAGCATAATTGTAGGTAAACATTGCCTTTATGGAAGGGAGAAGGGTGGAAATATTATGACTTTGGAATAATTTTGAATTTCGTGATTGCTTTTATGCATGAACAGTTTGCATATTTAAGAGCAAATCATTATATTCAAGATTTTTAAATTAATGAATATCATGTATTTATCGTGATTATCGTAGAATTTAGAGAGATTAGTATTTATAGTTATAGCTGAAATTTTTTGATATGATTTCTAAATTATTTTATTGTTTCATAGTAATAATAATAATAATAATAATAATAATAATAATAATAATAATAATAATAATAATAATAATAATAATAATAATAATAATAACACGAAAACAACAAGACAACAGAAACCATCATAACCACCCAAACCATCAAACACAACACTACGACCACCACCACTACTATGACCAACACTACGACTATCGCCACAACTATGACTACCATCAATGTGACTACAACCACACTAGACACTAACTCACCATGACCACCACTGCAACTACCACCACCGACACCACGACCACCACTGCGACCACAATCATCACTTCGTCTACCACCACTACGACCACTTATACTACCGCAACCACAACTACTACAACCACCTCCACCACTACGACAACTTCTACCAATAAAACCACCTCCACCGTTACGGCCACCACTACGACCACAACCACCACTACGACTACCCACGCACCATCATCACCACTACCACTACTACTACGACGACGACCACCACCACCACTACTACGAGTACTATAAGTATTGTTGCTACGTTTATTACTATTACAGTAACTATTTTTCTTACTATTGTTATAAATATTACTTTTATTATTGCAATAATTGTTACTATTAATGTTATTTATCGTTACTGTTACTTCTACAATTCCGTTTTACTTTCTGTTTCACTTACAGCTACATTTACCATTTTGATTTTTTTCTATTTTCGTTTGTTTTGTTCCGTTTCTGTCTTTGATACATATTCTGTTACATTTTTGCTTAATTTCCAGTTTCTGTTTCTGTTTCTTTTTCTATTTCTTCTTCGTTCTGTTTGGGTTAGAGCTTCAGTTTGTTCAGTTTCATTGTCGGGTTTGGATTCGGTTTCAGTAACGGTCAGTGTCGGTTTCAGCTTGTTGCAATTTCACTGTCAGTTTCTTTAGCAATTTCGGTCCAGTTGCAGTTTCATTTTTAGGTTTTTGTTATAATTTTTGTTTCCTTCTCAGTTTCATATTCCGTTTATGCTTCAGTTTAAATTTCTGTTATTCAATTTCTGTTTCAGCTTCTGTTCTTCAATATAATTTATTTTTTATGTATCATTTTCAGTTTCGGTTTCGGTTTTAGTGAAATTAAGAAATACACTCTCGGTTTCGGTGTTTTGTTTCTGTTTCAAATTTAGTGTCAGTTACATTTTGTTTCTGTTACTTTTCTGTTTCAGTTCCAATTTTAGACAGTTTCTGCTTGCCAATGTGTGAATCTAGGTTTCTTTCAGTCTTTGCTTCAGTTCCTGCTTTAAGTTGCAGATGTGGTTTTAATCTTATTTTCAAAAAATTTCAGTTTTTCGTAAGTTCCAATATAAATTTTCAAGGCAGTGTTTTTTTCTGTTTCCGTTTCTGTTTCAGAAGTTTCAATGCAAGTTTCTATTTCAATATTATTTCGTTTTCAGTTTAAGTTTCAGTCTATGTTTCCATTTTGGCTTCAGTTTCCATTTAGTAATCAGTTCTGTTTCTATAGTGGATGGTTTATGTATGTTTTCAGCTTTATTTTTTACTTTAGTTTCACTTATAGTTTAAGCTTAAGTTTCAATTTCAGCCTCAATCTGCTTCCCTTTTGGTTTTATTCGTAGTTTTAGTTCATAATTCAGTTGCACTTTCAGTTTCTATTCCACTTTTAGCTTGTTTCTGCATGTTTCAGTGTTTGTTTCACTTGTAGTTTCAGCTTTTCTCTCAATCTGTGTTCCCTTTTAGTTTCAGTCTTAGTGTTAGTTTCTATTTAAGTTTTTGTTTCGTTATATTTCTGTTTCAGTTACTGATTAAGTTTTGAGTTGCAGTCCATATACCCCTCTTATATGCAGTCTCTATTTAAGTTTCAGGTTTGAGTGTTTCATACTTACAGTTTCATTGTGCATATCGTTTCAATTATAGTTTCAGTTTCAGCTGTAGTCTCAGTTTCAGCTGTTTCCCAATTAGTTTTGGTTTCTATTCAAGTTTCACCTCAGTTTTCCTGTTTCTGTTTCAGTTATAGTTTAAGAACGACTAATGCTCTCTCTCTCTCTCTCTCTCTCTCTCTCTCTCTCTCTCTCTCCTCTCTCTCTCTCTCCTCTCTCTCTCTCCTCTCTCTCTCTCCCTCTCCCCTCTCTCCCTCCTCTCTCTCTCTCTCTCTCTCTCTCTCTCTCTCTCTCTCTCTCTCTCTCTCTCTCTCTCAGCAACAAAACTTGAAGATCAAAAACCCATAATCTAATTTTTAGGACTTCTTGAAATTCACTTTTCCAATTTCTGTCTTTCCAAATGTATCGTTCAGGTGTTTTCAGAATCATTCGATACATCTTTTTTTTTATCAAAATATATCGCCACTCCCTTTATAAGGGAAAAAATGGCTCATGTATATAGACAGATAGATCATTAGACATTCACCCTGTTTCTTATCGGTTCACTGAACATAATCAAAGCTTGAACGAAGATATCTAAAACTCAATCGTATAGGAATTACGTTTATTGAATGTATAATTATGCAGATTATTTGCTTTTGAGAGGCTGTTAACTTTCTGGGAAATATCTCTGTTACTAAGTGTTCAACGCAGTAAATACGTCTTTTACGTATTCTATTTGCCTATTCCATTTTTTTTTACGGTTTAGGCCATACCCAAGACTGAGAATGTCTAGATACTGTTCCACTAGAGGTTTCACACATTTAATGGTGCTTTACCTCAACCTGATGATGTCATAATGATTCTTTATTTTTTCGTAATTTATTCTAATTTTCTCTTTCTCTCTTACTCTGTGTTTTGTTTGTTTTTCTTTTTTCAATGGGAGGAGATTTCCATCTAAGGGAGGAGTTGAGCGTCCCCTGCCTCCCATAGGTCATATTCTCTTTCTTTCTATATCTGCGTCTTCGTCAGTCTAAATGGTGCAAGAGTAACGGAATCCACCTTTGCATTTTCTCATCGCAATGATACGAGATTTTGCTTTGACTCGGCCATCCCTTGCATAAGTAGGTTTAGGGCAGGTATATGCTTGCTTCTTTCCATAAGTGAGTTTATGGTGTGATTGGTTCCGCAAGTGGCCTTCCATTTTCACTGGTTCACTCAATGTACCTGCTAAGTTGGCAGGTTCTAGGAGACGACAGATGTTATTACTGTCCCATTCTACGTCATCCTCAAGTCAGAGTGAATATATTCAACCTTTTTCCTGCTGGAAATGAGGTGCGCGTTTGATCTCGGGGTCCTGGTGTATGGAAGACTAGTCTTCTACCCACGAAGCCACTCTCCTATTTGATTTATAAATAGGAATATTCCAAATTCTTGTGTTATATTCTAGATATAATGACCGCCAAGAAAAACCACAAAAGCATGTATGAAGAGCATATAATACATTATCTATAATTATTGTTATTAATTGCTCCACAACTCATTTGCAGAACTATGATAACGAATTACATATCAATAATTGTCTAAGTACTTCATTAGTAAATATAACGATGGTTCAGATTCACGAATTATATACTCTATCTAATATAGCAGATCTATAATTAAATGACGATATTCGCCGTAAAAAATGGAGGTAATTTGTTTTTCCAAGTCTGTAATCGGGGGAGTAGATTCTCTGTAAAAATATGAAGCTATTAATAAAATGCAATAAACAGAGAGATGGTGATAATAAATATAGAATAATATCATTTGACAAAGTAACAACTTATCGGTTATAGAACGTAACTAATCTTTAATTGGGAGAGAAATGGATTTTTATATAAATTTAAGTCATTGCATTTTTGTTGTGACTTGACAGAAATTTATCACTTGTAGTGAGTCAGAACCGATATATATTGAGCTTAACAAAGCATTATGTGAATCTAGATTGTTACTTTGATGTTCACCCTAAACATTAATATTGTAAATAGGTGAAGCAAGCAATGAGAACTTTTCCGCACCTCAGTGCTGTAAACTGGGATGGTTGGGTTTGGGGGAGCTTGCCAGGAGATGAGGTTGTGGGGGTGAACCAGCGTTACCTGTGGGACTCCACAGCAGGTGGGATTTGCCTATTTACTAGTGAGTGGCCCAAGCCATATGGTGGAGGAATAAGTGGTGACCATTTTCCCCAAAGAGTTAAGAAGAGAGAAATGAGGCGAATTACCTTTAAGTAACCGGGTGAATTCATTGACGTGGCAACCCCTCTCGCAAGAGGGTTTACGGGCATTGTATATGACTGTATATCGACTGTAAAAAAAATATATTTTGGACATGTAAGGCCCCCCAAGTTGTTGTAGTTGACAAGAGATACGGTCAATTTTCCCACCATGGTTGCACGAGGTCCAGGTAGATATGGCAGGTCGATGATAATAAAACCATTCCTGTCCAAAACCTTCTCCTCATTTAATAGTGATTCATTGTGAAATTATATCTCAAGTTACACAGCTATGTGAGCAGTAGAGTGCTTAAAGTTCAGATGTAATTTTTAAGTTATTTCATTGCGATATAAAACTTGTATTAGTTTGAGAAATTACCACCACGATGGAGCTGATATTCCACCTTCGTAAGAGGAATTGTTGTATAATATTGTAGAGAAAGGTGTGGTAGTCTGTTCCAACCTGACATTTTGCTTGGATTTGGTATCTGCAAATGTGTAACCTTCGGGGTAGCTGTGTCCGGAAGGTACCAATGAGCAGCCTCTACCCCCCTCCCACGATGGCCCTAGCAAATCAATGGGTGGTAACACTTGGCTCAGAAACACACTTAATGAGACTACATGAACGGACTTCTCGCGGTCCAGAGTCTCGTCTAGTGAGTAGTGAGTAGATAACAAATTAATATTCATGTATAGGAAATATTTCAATTACAAAATGCTACTACTACTACTACTACTACTACTACTCCTACTACTACTACTACTACTGATAATAATGATAATAATAATAATAATAATAATATTAATAATAATATTATTAATAATAATAATAATATTAATAATATAATAATAATAATATTAATAATAATAATAATAATTATTATAATAATAATTCTTCTTCTTCCTCTATTTGCATTCCCATTTTCATATGGGGTCGCATCTCTTCACTAGTCGTCTCCACTGGTTCCGGTCCATCACTTGCTCCGCCTCCAGCTGTCTCTCTCTGAGATCCTCCTTCAGTCGGTCCTTCCACCGTAGTTTAGATCTTCCTCGTCTACGTCTGCCCTCCACGTCCATCTCCATCACTCTCACACCCACGTAGTCTTCTTCTCTCCTCTTCACATGACCGAACCACTGTAATCTCCTCTCCTGCGCTTTCGCCGACGCCTCCACCACCTTCACTGTACCTCTGATCTGGTCATTTCGTATCCTGTCCTCCCTCGTCACCCCACACAACCACCTCAGCATTCTCATTTCTGCGACATCTATCTTCCTTTCTTGAACCTTTTTCACCGGCCACGTCTCCGCACCGTACAGCAACGCTGGTCTCACAACTGACTTGTACACTTTTCCTTTCACTCTAGCACTGATTTTCTTGTCACATAGCACCCCTGATGTTCTCTTCCAGCTGTTCCACGCTACCTGGATCCTATGATCAATCTCTCTCTCTAGGTCTCCATCCTTCGTTACGTAGGAGCCGAGGTATTTGAAGGCGTCCGCCTTTGGGAGCTTGTGGTCTTGCATGAGCAGGTCGCCTCCTTGTGTCACATTGCACTCCAGGTACTCCGTTTTCTGTCTGCTCACCTTCAGTCCGTAATCCTCCAGCAAACCCCACCATAGCTGCAACCTCTCTTGCAATTCTTCAACTCGTGATTTTAATAGCATCTTAATAATAAATACGACTCATAAAGCAACCATACAAAAAAAGAATAAACATAACAATCAAAAAAACACATATGTGAAAATATGAACCATATTTTACCCCTGACCGGGACTCGAACCTAAGACACATAATTACTGTACCAAAGCGCTACCATGATGATAATGGTGTAGTTGGTAGCGCCTTGGCACAGTAATTATGAGTCTTAGGTTCGAGTCCCGTCAGTGGCGATATATGATTCATGATAAGAGAAATTTAAAATAATTAACAACAAAACAAATAAGATAAAAAACTACATCGTAAGGAACAGGGTATAGATGAAATAAGATGCAATAAACAGGAAGAAAGTATAAGATAGAACAATACGAAAAGAAACAAAATAAATGCCATTTAAAGAGTCCAAACATATTTAAAAAATTTATGAAATTTTAAATAAGAGCGAAAAGGGAACAATGCAATAATGATGAAAGTGGAAGAGATCAAAGAAGTGTATGGCAATTATCGCTTCATTTACGAAACTGAAAAATCTCATTTTCTATTTAGCGATTGTTATCACAGGAACAATTAGAGCTTTCAGCCTCATAATTAGTTCGCGACTGTATAAACGATGGTAATTAATCACTCTAAGTAGAGACATTTAGAGCAAGGTAGCCTCTTTTAGCTTCTTGATATATATATATATATATA
>JAXCGZ010007892.1:15000-62500 GCA_037179515.1 Halocaridina rubra | reverse complement strand
CTCTCTCTCTCTCTCTCTCTCTCTCTCTCTCTCTCTCTCTCTCTCTCTCTCTCTCTCTCTCTCTCTCTGTATTGTTTTTCATTCTTAATATTAAAGGCCTTTTCAATATAATTATTAGATGAGGGCAAGTCATTTCCCCAAGAAAGCAGTTACAATCCTTGTTTCAAACACAAAGAAAAAGTCTCTCATTATACCGAAAATCTTCCAGTCGTAAAAAGGTCTTTTGTTTCTAATTAGAAATCGAGAGCTTTGGGCCATTTTACTAACTCAAAACGTATTCTTTTTTTTTTAAACCCGGGAATGGCATTTGATAATTATATGCAAATACGGGGAATAGATACGACCTGTGCTCAGCAGAAAATTATATGAGATGCAGTTATTGAAATAATGGATTTAGGCTGTTTTTACACACACACACACACACACACACACACACACACACACACACACACACACACACACACACACACACACACACAAATTCGGAATATGGATGGAGAAATGAAAGAGAATGAAACACTCAGAGAACAAATAAGATCTTTGGAGGAAGCAAATAAAGCACAAGGGCAGGAGAGAAAGGAACTAGAAAAAAGAATAAAGAAGCTGGAAGGGGAAAAGAGTCAACTAGAATCTAGAATTTCTAATCAAGAAGATAAAAACAAACAGCTAAATGACAACCTAAAGGAATTAGATGTTAGTTCAATGCTATCTTCTGAGAGAGACGAGATTGCTGCTTGGAATGTTCAGATTAAGGAAAACATTGAACAGTTCAGAAAAGAGTTCCAGGAGCTGAATATGGAAAATGATGCCATGAAAACGTCCTTTGCTGATGCACTAAAGGGGAATGTGGCAGTAAAAGAGGCTGTAAAGGTGGTGGCACTGGAAAACATACAAACAGTTGACTATAAAGAGACAGTAATCGAAAAAATGAAAGACGTTGTGATGGAAAGGGCAAACCCACTCATCAGACAGGCACTTGATAAGGAGAAGACAGTGGTAATCTCAGGCATAAGTGAATCCCAGGAGCCAACATGGCAGGGGAGACTTGAAGAAAATAAAGCTAGGGTTGTAGACCTGATAAGAAAGCTTGGAGTAGTATGTGGTCCTGAGGATATTGTAAACATACACCAACTAGGTAAATATTCGAGGGAAGGAAAGCCGAGACCAACAAAAGTAACCTTTGAGAGAGGGGAGACATGTAGGGAAATATTGTTGAGAAAAAAAAGTCTAAAAGACCTTCAAGAATGCAAAGAAGTGTTCATTAGACGATACAGAACACAGGAAGAGATGGGAAAGATCAAAAACTTGTTGCAAGAGGCAAGAAGGTTAAATGATGAAAGAAATGAAGAAGAGAAGAAAAATTTTCGTTACGGAATACTTCCAGACAAAGGGGAGATAAAGAAGATAATGACAGAAGATCAGGGGATGGGGCCTCATTAAGATTGTTATACACAAATGCTGATGGATTAGCTGGTAAGGCAGTAGAATTAAAAGATAGGATTCACAACAGTAAGGCAGATATAGTAGCAATTACAGAGACTAAGTTGAGTGAGGACATAAACAGTGTCACAGTTTTTCCTAAGGGCTTCAGAATACTAAGGGTCGAAAGATCTGAGAGGACTGGTGGAGGGATAGCACTGCTCATAAGTGAGAGGATTCAAGTTGAAGAGATAAACTTGGCTATAGAAAGTGAGTTCAGGGAATTTCTTGTTGCTCGCATAAATACTGGGTCAGAGAGCATTATAATAACTGTTGTATACAACCCACCAAGGAACCAAAATAGGCTTGAAATTTATGAGGAAAGTCATATAGGTACGATTGAAGTCATAAACTCAGTTGTTAACATGGCGCGGGAGAAAAAATGTAGGATTTTGATTATGGGAGACTTTAATCATAAAGAGATAGATTGGATAAATCTTGACCCACACAGTGGTGAGGACTCCTTTGGGGCAAGATTCCTAGATTGCGTACAAGGGAATTTCCTACACCAACATGTAATGGAACCAACAAGAGCCAGGGGTGGGGATGAGCCATCACTACTTGATCTGGTGTTCACAGATAATGTGTTGGATATTGAAAATATTGAGTATGAACCACCAATTGGAAAGAGTGACCACTGTGTGTTGTTGATGGAGTATATCATTGAAGACATTCTTCCTGAGAGTAGAGGCACTGAGGACATGAGGAGGAACTATCAGAAAGGAGATTACATCAAAATGAATGAGCTTTTTGCCGTTATTGACTGGAGAACCTTATTTTACAACAAATCTGTACAAGAAATGTATGACATCTTTTGTGAGAAATATGGGAAGATTGTAGATTGCTGCATACCTGTCACCAAAGTAGGTGTAATTCATGCCAGAGAGAAATGGTTCGATAATGGGTGTAAAAGAGCTAAGGAGTGGAGAGACAAATGCTGGAAAAGGTATAGGAGGAGAAAAAACATAAATGCCTGGCAAACCTACAAAAGAGCAAGAAATGACTACCTAAGTAAAAGGAGAGAGGCAGAGAAAGATTATGAGAGGGACATCACCAGGAAGGCGAAAGAAAATCCCAAGCTTTTCCACAGCTTTATCAGAGGAAAACTGAAGGTAAAAGAACAGGTTTTAAGGCTAAAGAGAGCGGATGGAAGCATCACTGAGACGGACGAAGAGATCTGCAAAGAATTGAACAAGGAGTTTCAGTCAGTATTTACAGTAGAAAATACCCCACCCCCTCAGATTGCAGTGATAGAAGCTCAAGGGCCGGTATTAGAGAACATCAACCTTACAGCCACAGAGGTATGCAAAGCGCTGATGGATTTAGATGTTCATAAAGCTACAGGTCCTGATGACATATCCCCTCATGTGCTTAAAAAATGCGCAAACACAATATCAGTGGCACTAAGTATCATATTTAAGGAGTCATTGGAGTCGGGGGAGATTCCAAGATGCTGGAAACAAGCAAATGTGATACCTATCTTCAAAAAGGGAAGGAGGGATACGGCTCTGAACTATAGACCAGGTTCCTTGACCAGCATAGTTTGCAAAGTTATGGAGAAACTACTAAGGAAACATGTCTCTCTTCACTTGGAATCCTTCAACTTTTTGTCAGTGAGGCAACATGGCTTCAGAGAAGGAAGATCAACAGTAACAAACTTATTAGAATTTTATGATGAGGTAAGCCAAATCTTACAGGAAAGAGAGGGCTGGGCAGATTGCATATTCCTAGACTTCCAGAAAGCGTTTGACACTGTTCCACATGGGAGACTTATTAGGAAGCTGCAATCAATGGCTAGAATAGGTGGAAATGTCTTGGAATGGATAAAAACTTACTTAGAAGGAAGGGAACAGAGGGTTAGAGTAAGACACTCAGTGTCTGAATGGAGAAGAGTTAGTAGTGGAGTTCCACAGGGTTCAGTTTTAGGGCCACTTTTGTTCCTTGTATATGTAAATGACCTACCAGAGTCTGTAAATTCATTCATGAATATGTTTGCAGATGATGCAAAGATTGTGAAGAAAGTAAAAAACGAGAACAATGGTAGAGAACTTCAGGAGGATCTAAATAATCTGCATGAGTGGTCAGAAAAGTGGCTAATGAAATTCAATACCTCAAAATGTAAGGTAATGAGAATGGGTACAAGTGCAAGAAGGCCCAAGCTTGACTACTCGGTGGCTGGAGTACAACTTCAGGAGACAGAAAATGAGAGAGATCTAGGAGTAAACATATTGGCAGATTTGTCTCCAGAAATACATATAAATGGCGTAGTAAGGGCAGCATATGCATTCTTATCAAATGTAAGGGTAGCCTTCAGGCACATGGACAAGGAAATGTTCAGAAATATTTATGTAACCTATGTGAGGCCAAAACTCGAATATGCAGCCCCCTTTTGGAATCCGCACTTGAAAAAGCACATAGCTAAGCTTGAAAAAGTTCAAAGACATGCCACGAAACTGGTGCCAGAAATACGCAATCTCGGTTATGATGAGAGGCTGAGGGAATTAGACTTGCCATCACTCGAAGCTAGAAGAGTAAGGGGGGATATGGTGACAGTCTTTAAATTCCTTCATGGTTATGATAGAGTGGATAGGGATCGATATTTCGATATGGCTGGCTCTAGAACTAGAGGTCATAGTTTGAAGCTTCGGAAGAAAACTTGTTTGCAAGATGTAAGGAAATACTTTTTCAGTGTAAGAGTAGTTGATAATTGGAATTCGCTAAGCGAGGAGGTAGTTAATGCTACCTCAATCCATAGTTTTAAGGACAGGTATGATAAGTATCACTAAGTCTAAAAATGGAACCGATCAGGAGACGGGAAGATACGAGCTTTGGGCTCTTTCCCGTAAACACAATTAGGTAATCACAATTAGGTAATCACACACACATTCACACACACGTGAAGATGTACGTACATATAAACACGCTTACAGCGCATATTTGTTTTCCCTATTCTATCTTAGCAAGGTCTTGTTACCGTACTTTAAAATATTTATATGAATTCCTTCATATTGAAGATAAAAACTACACAGAAATTTTGGCAACTATTATTATTGCCAGCTGTTGCTATATAGCTTAACATAAAGCATTATTGCCAGATACTGCTATCCATAATCATATCTTACCTGTAAAGTTCCCAAGCTAGATTCAAAATATAAGAACTACACAGAAAGTTTGGCAACTATTATTATTGTCAGATGTTGCTATATAGCTTAACATAAAGCATTATTGCCAGATACTGCCATCCATAATCATACCTTACCTGTAAAGTTCCCAAGATAAATTCAATCTTTAAGAGGGAAAGGAAGTGAAATGGATGCTTTGCAATTTCTATAAAAGAAGTACCTTTGGACCTCGGATTTATTTTTTTGGAAGAAAGTAGATGTGAAGATATGTAGAAACCTTGGGGAGGAATAAATAAACAAACTTTATTTCCATTTCAATACAATGGGTATTCGTCAGCCAGGGCAAGCCCCAACCCCCCACTGTAGTGTCCAACCACAGCAGTTCCTGCCAGTAAACAGCTTAAACTCTCGGTCTTGGACGGGAACCGATCTTTGGAAAGCAAGTAGCAGTTGAATAAAAGGGATTTTGTAAGTGACACATGTGTGAACGAAGTTATAAATCCCTGTGTGGGGTCATGGGTAGAACATGTATCCCAAGAATCTCAGTCTAATAAGGACGACACCTGAAGAGGATGTATGGTGCCCTGGCAGACTTACAATATCAAGCATTTCACTCCCCGTATTGTAAATTTCTGTAAAGAAAGTCTGGAACCTTTGGTATTCGCCGTAGCAAATCGGTAGTTTCCGCGACTCTGAGGCGGCAGGTCGAGGGTTCTCGCCCCGCCACGGTCTGAGGTTAGCAATGGCATGCACTCAGGGTAATGATTGCATCTACCTAAACAATTCCTTCGCAAGAAGGCAACCGTCTTAGCCCTTGATAGAAAAGGGAGTCCGTGACGTAAAACCGGCTATATAAAGTCTGGAACCCTTGGAAAAACAGAGCAAAGAACTGATAGGGGTATGTGGAGCACTGGCCAAAATAAGTACCCCAAATATTTCACACTTCTAATGAGAAAACCTTTGTGTAGATTGTCTTGATCCCAAGGTGAACAAGTAAGGCATGGATTTCAGTCCGATATTTATAATGAAAACCTTTGCAAAGAAGGTCTGTAGCTCTGGAAAAACAAGAGCCTCAATATGTAAAGACTTCTAAAAAAAGGAAACAAGTAAAAGGGTGTGTTGAAGGCTAGTGAAAGAACAACAAGAGGGAAATTAAAAGAAATTAGGAAGTCGAAAATGAGAAACAAGAGGGAAATAAAAAGAAGCTGGAACTAGAGAATATGAATAAGGAAACTTAGAGCTCTTGAGTTTCTGAAGGAGCCTGGCAGGATGACCAGATCAGTTGTGACTTTTCTAACTTACATTTTCTCTCTCTCTCTCTCTCTCTCTCTCTCTCTCTCTCTCTCTCTCTCTCTCTCTCTCTCTCTCTCTCTCTCTCTCTCTCTCTCTCTCTCTCTCTCTCTCTCTCTCTCTCTCTCTCTCTCTCTCTCTCTCTCTCTCAAACGGCGACACAACAGAAGATGCGAAATGTCTTTGTGTATTTTGTATTAGTGTGCAAATGTTAGCACTGCATTTTAGAGAAGAATTTGTACTGTTAACATTTATTATATTTTTTAGTGTTGTATATTGCAATTATAATTATTTTTCCTTTTAACAGACTGAGGTTTCAAGATGCTTCAGTAACTATTTGTGTATATATATATATATATATATATATATATATATATATATATATATATATATATATATATATATATATATATATATATATATATATATATATATATATATATATATATATATATATATATATATTACCTATCAATTTATTTATATGTCATCCACATTCATATGAATTTTGTTCAGTGTCTACCTATCTATCTGCCTGTCTGTCTTTTCTTAAATTAATCAGAGATATAAACAAACAAATAAATAATCATATACTAATATCACGAACGAAATTTTGTAAAAATAATGAACTGAGTAAAATAAATAGAAATTATTGTACAAACGAATTAGGGTCGTAAATATAAAGTCGATATATATTTTATAAATGTATTGTGAAAAAAAATCATAATAGATAATTATGATTCGAATAAATGGTTTTTGAAAGTATTGTAAAACTCTTTATTTCTACTGAGTATTGTAGGCAAAGATATTTACTGGCAAATATCAACAAAACTTTGTTTTCCGTTCGAGAGAGTCCACAGCGCTT
The DNA here is from genome assembly GCA_037179515.1 of Halocaridina rubra. Taxonomy (NCBI): domain Eukaryota; kingdom Metazoa; phylum Arthropoda; class Malacostraca; order Decapoda; family Atyidae; genus Halocaridina; species Halocaridina rubra. The sequence continues at coordinate 55,744 of JAXCGZ010007892.1, read as the reverse complement.
CATCTATAACTTGGGAAGAAAACTTTTCCCCACAATGAAATCCTCTTTCATGGACATGGAGACGCGGAGCTATGTCTGAAAAAAAGACCTGGTTAAACATATAGAAGAAATATATATTGATATACAGGGTGGGTCATAAGTAGGTATCCTGATATAAAATTTCTGTTGCTATTCATCCGGATGAGGGATTGCCTTGCTGTAGATACACAGTTCACTAAGTCGCATTGGTATTGGAAAGTGCCATTCGTCTGGAAGGACGCCAGAAAGGTAATTCCCTACTCAGAAAAAAAAAATGTGTACCTACTCTTGGCCCACCCTATCTACATGAAATTCCTAAATAAAGCGTGTAATTGAAAATATATATAAATTAAATATTTGATTAGAAATAAAAAAAAAATTGCTTTTTGGATGCTGGTATATATATATATATATATATATATATATATATATATATATATATATATATATATATATATATATATATATATATATATATATATATTATCTATATATATATATATATATATATATATATATATATATATATATATATATATATATATATATATATATATATATATATATATATATATATATATATTAACACATACCTATTCATACATTTTTTGTATCTCCCATATTTACACACACAAGACGGATTCTTGCAAAGTTCTCAAAAGACAATTTACGTAAAAAAAATATCTATTTGTAAGTAAATTAGTTTTAGGAAATAATATTTCTACCTCAGCAAGTCTCGGAATTAGCTACTGTCAAAATAGAATTTATGATGTCTGTTTACTTTATTCTTTTGTTTTATTATTTTATATGTATATGCACATTTATTATTATTATTATTATTATTATTATTATTATTATTATTATTATTATTATTATTATTATTATTATTATTATAATATCGCGCCCCGTCACGGTCTGGGGTTAGCAAGGGCATGCACTCAGGGTAACGATTACATCTGCCAAAACAAGTCCTTCGCAAAAAGGCGACCGTCCTAGCCCTTCGTTGAAAAGGGAGTCCGTGACGTAAAACCGGAACGAACATTATTATTATTATTATTATTATTATTATTATTATTATTATTATTATTATTATTATTATAACAATAATAATAATAATAATAATAATAATAATAATAATAATAATAATAACAATAATAATGATAATTATTATGATTATTATTATTATTATTATTATTATTATTATTATTATTATTATTATTAAATAATTGATATCAAAATTATTTTACTTCACATGCTGTTCGTATTTTCAAAGATGCAATGACACCCCAATATATGAACAGGAAAACGCAATAAAACACTCCTTTTGTATTCCATTTCTAACGAGAAAAAAAAAAACAGAGACAAGTCGGAAAGCGTCTAAAACACAAAGCCGATGAACATAAAACACTTTTTGAGCAGTCAAGATTTCGTATTCTCCAATGACCGTAAGTATGATTTTCCGCTCTAAGATTGTTCTTAAACGCTAAGTAAGATTTATTTTAAGCCAAATATCATCTTATTATAAGACGAATAAATCTTGGTTGGTTAAGGTATTTGGTTGAAACTCTTAAGTTCTGTCAAATGTTGTTCTTTGCCAGGGTACTGTTGATATTTCTCGTGAGAATTGCTTAGCATAAACATTCGTAAATAAAGATATCTTCCCGTATCCCTCCTCAAAGAGCGTCTCTGGATAACTTTGAAGTCAACATCAAAGGCTTCTTTGAAGTGTAAACACAACCGAAGCCTGTGTCACGGATTTAAACGCTTCAGTTCACAAGGGATGCTTATGGAGAGAGAATCATTATCACAGCTGAGTATATATACTTGCGAACACAAGACACGGCAAAAACAAATTAACATCACTGAAAAACAAAATCTGATGAATACCGTGCTCTAGGTGATGGCTCTCTAGAAAAAGAGGTTGTTGTATGGCGCAAGTTTCTTCTTTTTCTATCGATGCAATTTGATGAATTCAGATTGTACACAACGAGACATTAAAAAGAACAACAATATTATATATTTGTTTTAGAGAAAGATTTGTTTTATTATAGAAGAAAATAGGATTTTAGTTTCCCTGACTTTATGTCGACTATGAAAGCTAGTTTAAAAAATAAATGAAAATCTTTGGTATACAGATACATACATCTACCATCGGGGAAAATGTGTTCTCTCTCTCTCTCTCTCTCTCTCTCTCTCTCTCTCTCTCTCTCTCTCTCTCTCTCTCTCTTTTGTATATATATATATATATATATATATATATATATATATATATATATATATATATATATATATATATATATATATATATATATATATATATATATATATATATATATATATATATATATATATATATATATATATATATATATATATATATACATACAAATGCCACAATAAGTCATACAAGAGGTTGGTGGCCATGTCAAAGCACACGTCCAGTCAAATACTAAGTCTTAATTTAGAGTTTTGCTGTCAGAATCCTCCCATGCCTTTGACTCTCTTCACAAGAATGAATTACCAAGGAAGGGGATTTCACAGTCCATCGCTCCACCCCCCCCCCTATTTAATGGACAGTTATTCTTATCCCCTCCTTGACCAAGGCGAAAGAAAGGATAATGATGCTTCAGATACAGAGAATGGACTTTGGAAAACTGAGAATGATCAAATCTTCACTTGAATAGAACCCACCCACCATATGTGCCTATGTAACGTACGCATGTACATACATAAATGCATTCATACATACATACATACGTACATACATTCTTGCATGCATTCATACATACATATGCATGCATACATATATACATACATACATACTTGCATGCATTCATACATACATACATACATACATACATACATACATACATATATACATACCATAATCCACTAACAAATGCATTTCATTATTTGGTTTGGAGTGATTCGGTAATTAATATTCATAACGATGGTTTCAACCATCTATCGCTGGTGATTGAGAGAGAGAGAGAGAGAGAGAGAGAGAGAGAGAGAGAGAGAGAGAGAGAGAGAGAGAGAGAGAGAGAGAGAGAGAGAGAGAGAGAGAGAACGCACACTGACTAACACATGGCAGCTCACATACATGTACATATTATTCATAGAATATTTATTAACTGTTAATTGCTGTTGTTGTTATTGTTCATATTCTTCTTTTTCTTCTTCCTCTTCCTCTTTTGTTTCGTCTCATTTCTCTATTCTTCTTCTCGTCTTCTTTTAAATTTCCTCTTTTTTCTTTCTTTTCCTCCTTTTCTCCTTCTATTCCTTCTTCATCTCTTCATTTTCTTTTATTTATTTCTTCTTTTCTAAATTTCTATTTCCTCATTTTGCCTTTTTTCCTACTTTTTTCTTTGTTTCTTACAATTATAATGGGAATGATCAATTTCGCCTCTAGAAAATCCCTTTATACGATAAACTCTTTTATGAGTATCTTTTTGTCATGGTTACATAGAGCCACTGAATTTCGTGGAAGTAATTACAAGCTATAAGAGAAATGATGGGTTTCACCTCTATAAGATTTTCGTCAACGAGCGAGGAAGGGCTTTCGAAATTTTGAGAATGAATGACCAGGGGAGCCATTTTCGGGAAAATCCCAAATGATCATTGGAGGGAAAATAGGAGGCAATTATCTGTAACAGGGAAACAGCGGGGGAGGGGGGAGGGGGGGGGGTGCGAGGAAAGTGTTTTGATATCTCAGGGAAATTCACTAATGTCTGTGAAGGATTTAAAAAACAAATATTCATGTTTTGCTATTGCATGATAATGCATATGATGGAGTGGCCGAGTCAAAGCATAATCTTCACTCTTAGCGGAAGGGAAATAAAGGGATTCAAGTTCCTTAGCCCCGCCCCAATTAGTCGCCTCTTACGACACGCAGAGTACCAAGTAAGAGGTATACTTGTCCCCCTTGCAAGAAGGAAACAAAGGAAAGTATATTAAAAGAGTAGAATAGAAGGAACTATGGGAGGTAGAGGAGGCTCAACGCCTCAGATGGATAGAACCCACCCAGATGGGAATTACTCAATGATTATTTTTGCCCTTATCTCGAAGCAAATATATGTATATATGCCTATTCTCATGCTTGAGCACTTGTGCAGTCACTTCCACAAATGGCTTAGAATTTCCACTTGTGTCCTCACTGCTCTGCTGAGTTGGCGGGGGTTAGGAGACTACAGACACTACTACAGGCGAGTTGAAGGCTTGACATCCTGGGTTATATTTAGTAAATTAACTCTCCACTACTTTACAGAATCATCATTATTGATAATCAAATAAAGGCATTAATGTATGTGAAAATATGACAGATATTTTGGCCCCCCTTGCCGAGATTTGAACCTAGGGCTCATACATATCCTCTTTTCTCTTATGCTTTCGCTTGTACAGTTGGCAAAACATTAGCACACAGATGGTGTGTCCCGGACTTGAATCTCAGCAAGGGGCAAAAATAACTCGTATTTTAATAAAATGATTTTATAATAATCCTGGAACATGTATTTAAAAAAATCTGAAGTTATTTTGAGAATGATTTTATATACTAATAATTATAGAGAAGAGATAATTATTATCCTGTTTGGATTAGCTTAAGCCTGCTCACAATGCGTCCAAGTTGCAAGTCTTTGCTTAAGAAATAACTGACTCAGTTCTCAAGTCCGCGCTGTTTAGAATAAAACTCTCTCTCTCTCTCTCTCTCTCTCTCTCTCTCTCTCTCTCTCTCTCTCTCTCTCTCTCTCTCTCTCTCTCTCTCTCTCTCTCTCTCTCTCTCTCTCTCTCTCTCTCTCTCTCCTCTCCTCTCTCTCTCTCCCCTTGCAGAGACAGTTAGCTCTGGAGACTATCGCTGATTTATCCACGTCTGTCCCTGCAGCACACCACGTCTATGTTGATGGTTCTGTGCAAGCAGATGGGAGGGCAGCATGTGCTGTGTTTTCCCCCACCATGGAGCCGCCTGTGCCGGCTGATTCATGGATTGGCCGTAGACTACCCACCTCGTCGAGCTCCACCTACTGTGAACTGAATGCCATCTTGGATGCCGTGACTCTCCTTGTTCGACGACGAGTGAATGGGGTAATAAATTGTGACTCCCAATCGGCCCTACAAGCCCTATCCTCGCCAAGACCTATGTGTGGCCGTGCTGTGGGAGATATACTATGTCGCCTCGCGGCCGCTCGGGATGCTTCTCTTGTTGTGTCATTTGTTTGGACTCCATCCCACATTGGGCTGACTGGCAACGACACAGCGGATCGTCTTGCCAAGGCGGCCTGTATGCTGGATGGGCATGCTGTGGACGCTGAGCCCTCCCTCCGATGCCTACGTAACATCATCTACTCAGCTGGGTTTGCCATGACGGTCCAGCGCAGGGACACGGAGAGGGCCAACAGTGTGTCCATACAGCACCATGATCACTTTCTTCACAGTCGCTACAAGTATCGCAGACGCGGGTTAATGGTGCGGAAAAACAATGTAGTTAGTGCTCGGCTCAGAATGGGGTATCGGCCTTTATGGCAGGTCTCCCAGACTCTAGATATGCCACAGTACACCTCCTGTAAATTATGCGACCGTCCTAATGCTAACACTCTTGACCACTATTGTCTTCAGTGCCCCACAGTGAGAGATGTTTTACCACGAGGTCAGAACTTAATACAGATCTGCTCATTTTTACTTAATGATGACAACCTTGATGTTATTCTTGCTCGTTATCCTCACTTTGGTGGCCATTAATTATATTGAATTATACATATATTTTCTGTATGTTGCTGTATAATTCTGTTTGTGCATTCTGCGTTTCTCTGAGCTTTCCTTTGCATATAATGTACTCTGTGCTGCCATACTGTGAGTTGTGTGTTAGTATGCAGCAATGTTTTATCGATGTGTACACCTCCCGGTAAACTATGTTCAGTTCTTGGTTTTGTATCCATTTGAAGCATTATTTGTATGAACTCATGTAATGTCTGACGCCTTGGCGCAATAAATTAATAAAATAAAATAATCTCTCTCTCTCTCTCTCTCTCTCTCTCTCTCTCTCTCTCTCTCTCTCTCTCTCTCTCTCTCTCTCTCTCTCTCTCTCTCTCTCTCTCTCTCTCCTCTCTCTCTCTCTCTCTCTCTCTCTCTCTCTCTCTCCTCATTCTAAAGATAAGAATGTTACCCTCTCATCATCTTTTTAATTGAACATTTGCTTCCGAAATCTTTCACAAAAATTTTAATGATAATCTTCATATCGTGATATATATATATGTGTGTGTGTGTGTGTGTGTGTGTGTGTGTGTGTGTGTGTGTGTGTGTGTGTGTGTGTGTGTTTCCTTCTCCTTAGCAGAGAATATTTGTTAGCTGTCAATTATGAGGTGAACTTAGGAGTACGTAAACCATGCCCTCTATCTGCATGGGGGTCATTCGTGCCAAATCTTACTGGGATTCTGATCGCAGTTTTCCCACCAGAAACCCCTCGTATACTCCGACCCTATACGCTAGGAAAATGCGCACATTCAGGAAGCCAATTACTATGGTTCTTGCAGCATTTTACCAGATCCCCTTTGTATAACCGTGGTAAATACATTTATTCAGTGGGGTAATTACTAGGATCCTTGTTGGATTTCTCCTTCCAGAACCCATTCTCATGCCATGATTCCTTGCAGGAGGGAAGCGAGCATATTAAGAGAGATAATTACTAGTTGGCTGGTTAGATTTCTCCTCCCAAAACCCACTCGTATAACCTGACTGGAGGTGGTAGGAAATCAAGAAGTGAAGGATTCCTTGTTCACTCCTCTAGTCGCAATATATCGACATTTACAATACGCAGGGGAACCCTGAGGTGGTATTCTTGTCCTCTGCCCCAGGAAAAGAATATGGCTTCTTAAAAGGTAGAATCAGTTTAACTATTAAAAAAAAAAACTAGTTACTGCCTTCTCCATCATTAGGACCGCCTGGTCCATTTTTGTAAGTTCCTGTTCCATCCACCATGAAACTGCAACCCCCAACTTTCTTTGTATATAAATGGAGTTAAAAAAAAGAAGCTCTACCAAGATATATACGCGTTACTGCCTCCTCCGTTATGGCACTTCCTATATCTCTATTTCTGCTTTTAATCATGTCATTTTCTCTCTAAAATTCTTTTCATCCATCTCGGTATAATTTCGGTATCTATCAGTTTTACTAGTACTAAGATTTTCAATATGACGGAATAGCCGACTGTATGGGATAGGGAAAAGAATAGGTCTGCACTTTCTCCCTAATTCTCATAACATAGCTAACGTAAGAGCCAAGAATGGGCAAAGTTTTTATAATTATCATTATTATTATTTTTTACAGGAGAGAAATTAAGAAGGATGGGCCGGCAATCATTCCCAACAAAGCTTATTGTCTCTTCTCTCTATTTTGAGGAGGGGAGGGGTTGAGGCTGTGGGTAGCGGTCCCTCCTGAGGGTAACTCGAAAAGATATGAGTGAGAGAAATTGCTAAACGTAAAGACCATCTGGGCATGACATATATCATGTCACATTATGCACGTTGTGAGTCAGTCAGTCTCTCTCTCTCTCTCTCTCTCTCTCTCTCTCTCTCTCTCTCTCTCTCTCTCTCTCTCTCTCTCTCTCTCTCTCTCTTCATGAGAAAAGGAAGACGTTCTCTCCATGTGACTGCATAGAGGGAAGAACATTCACTGAATTTACGAGTCACGGAGCTCTGGCCTCAGAGCAACTCCATTGCCAAATTCTATTCTGAAGACACTGGAGGTGGTGGAGGGGGGGGGGGGGGGGGGGCCGTGAAGCACCGGGTCGACCTGGCGGGCAGAGGACGCCAAATGATAATAATTACTTTTTTACTTAATGTATTCTTCGTGCCCAGGCTCGGTGGGGCCGTTTTGTTTTATTTTGTTTTATTGGCCAGTCCTGGTGTCTCAATCATTAAAAAAGAATAAATAAATTAATAATAATAATCCTTGATATTATAACGATAATGATAATAATATAATAAAGATATAATAATAATAATAATAACTAAAGATATAATAATAATAATAATAATAATGAATCATAAATTTTTACGCAGCCTTTTGCATTTCGTCTGTAAATTCTATTACAATTCTCTTTTCTCACTTTTTTATATGATTATCTAATACTTTAATAATAAAATAAACAACTGTCATTATTGGCATGCATTAATATCATCCTTGAAGTATTTTCGCTAATTCTATTTCTCATGTGCATATTCTATCATAATTCTCGTTTCCTAATTCTTATTAAGATTCATCAACACCCTGTAGTCAATAGAAAATTAATATCAATTGCAAAGGCATGTATAAACACTAACCAGAGACTATTTACTTAAATTCTGTTTTTCTTTTCAAATTCTCTGTTCTCATTTTGTTTTTATAATCAATAGACACTTTTAGTCATAAAGAATATACTTTCTCTTGCAAGAATTTAAACTAATCTCAAAGTATTTACCCCAACTCTTTTTCCTATCTGCAAATTCTATTATGATTTCCTATTCATATTTTTTTTATATATATAATTGAGACAACTATTGACTATAAAGGACTCCTAAGAGCATTTATTCATATTCAACTTCCGGCTTTTTTTATGAATCATAAACATTTTCATTAAAAAAAAACACTTATCATGTGCACTAGCATGCATCAAAATAGACCTGAAATTTTTTATTCATCTTATGTTGTCCCTCGTACCAAATTCCATCATCCTTGTATGTTCCGAATATGGCCAACAAGTGTTCTCTCTCAGCACCATTATTGATAGCTTGAGTGGAAGACAAGGGACTTGTTCCTTCATTAACAAGCTTAGTCTGGCCTGGAGTATACAGATTGTGTTTCTGAGTTAAACCTGACAACAGGTGTCACTTTGGACACATGACTAGAGACATGTCACTCATAATAAGGGATTATATGGATGTTAATCCATAATTCATACAGAGGTTTTGTGTTACTGCTAATTGTGATAAAGAATGTATTTTCATCTTTTGTTTAAATAGTTAAAGATAACTACAAAAAAAAGCCTTCTTATATTTGAATGCGAATCTTAAGGAATTACTTTTTGTTTTGTAAATGTATGTGAATGGTATGACGGAGGTAATATATCTGTTTTAATGTTGTATTAATAAGTCCAATTCTTTAATATGAATGTGAATTGCGTATTTTTTTTGTATGTGTTATCTGAATGTGATTTGACTTAAAAACCATATTTTTCCTTCATTTTAGTGTGAATTGTATTAATGACCACTTGAAATGAGTAGAAGACTGCTAAACAAATACTTCTACCGTATGATGGGGGTAATTTGGGACATTAGGGGTAATTTGGGACTGCGTAATTATGTGTAATTGATTAATTAGAGCATTCCAAACCCTGGGAATTTTGTGCTGCTATCTCTACAGGCCCTACAAATTAAGATTTTAAAGGCTCTGAAATGCTCTAATTAATGGATTACACATAAGTACACAGTCCCAAATTACCCCTAATGTCCCAAATTACCCCATCATATGGTATTATTTATGATATCAGTGAAAGCGACTAAGAAACTATTGAAAAGTTACCGATATATATTAATCCCAGCGCACCAGCCAAGCTAAACTCCCCAAAAAGGCAATGCCATCATTGCAGAGACGTGCAGGCAGCGACGAAGAAGTGGTGCCAATTTTACGCAAGTGACCAATTGAGGGCCGAGGGAGGACTGTATCCAGAGTACAGTGAAGCCGTGGAAGATGAAGGGAATTTTAAGTGTATAGAACAGATGATGTTATTCATATGGAATTCTTTCATGTGTTTTTCAGTAGTAGAGTTTCATAAGATGCAGGCAATGAAAAATAGAAATTATACATAGTTTTTGTTTTAGGAGGTATATTTAATAATTAGACTACTATGAGTTTGAAAAACTAAAACTAAATGTGTAAATTGGAAGTAAGAAATGCCACATACTTAAAATACTATATCAATTTCCAAAGGAATATTAATTATTTTAAAACAACAATAATATTTGTTCATGAATGTAAACATCAGTTTTTTTTTTTTTTTTTTTTTTTAGTGTGACACCGGGACAGGCAGAAACTGCCCTCTTCAACAAAGGCCCGGGCACGAGAAAATACCAAGACGAAGAAAAAGAAAAAGGTTAAGGGCAAGGCAGAGATGAGGTAATATCACACAAAGGAAAACGACAGACAGAAAAAAACAGTCAGAGTAAAGAGGACCCAGAGATATGGAGGACTAGGCTCTGAGATGACGATAGATCTGCTTTTTGAAGGATGAAAGGTCATAAGAATTAGGAAAGACAGAAGGAGGAAGAGAATTCTAGAGTCTGGAGGTAGATGGGAAGAAGCAGTCACTGCACCGACCAATCCGCGAGCTACAAATCTCCACACAGTACCTGTGAGATGAGGCCGCTTGGCGAGTGTTACGCGGCTTCGGCAGTGGAGGAGGGATGCAACTCGCCAACTCATCAGAGCAGCGATGGAAGTAGTAGCGATAGAAAAGCGAAAGGTAAGATACCTTACGGCGAAGAGAGAGAGAATCCAGGTTAGAAGTAAGACAAGGATCATTAATGAGTCTGACTGCCTTAGATTCAACCCTATCAAGAAGATAAGTAAAGGAAAACGCACCCCAGATGTATGAACAGTATTCTAAGCAGGGGCGGATAAGACCTTTGTAAAGTTTAAGTAACTGCAATGAAGAAAAGTAATGACGAAAACGAAACAAAACCCCCAATTTTTTGGATGAAGATTTAGAAATTTGGATTATGTGATTCCTCCAAGACAAGTTAGAGGCTATATGGATTCCTAATATATTGATAGAGTTAAGAGGGTAAATTTCATTAGTTTCGAAGACAATAGGGTTATCAAGAGGAGAAGAAGATAAAGAGGTAGCCAGAAACTGTGTCTTGGAGGCATTGAATTTAACTAAATTTTGAGTGCCCCATTCAGATACTCTCTGCAAATCGGAGTTAAGAGTAGAAGAAAGAGTGATACGAGATTGATTACGAGTAACAGATGAAGGTTGTGAAGAAAAGGCAGAGGAAAAGTGAAGGGTAGAATCATCGACAAAGGCATGAAGAAGAGAGGAAGATGGGGTGATGTCGTTCTAAATAACTACATAGAGGTATTTGGGAATTTCCTCCTCTTCATAGTTTCCTCCCTCGAAGATTCAAGGCTTACGATGCAGTTCTAATAGGAAAATGCCCTCCAGAACCCAAGTAATTGGATCTTTCTGTATGGTACATGGCTGAGGAACGAAAGCGGTATGGGTAAGTGGTTTGTTGAATGATCTTTGATCTGACTCCGCCACTCCTTTGTAAGGGGGATTTTGGTCTTTGTAAATAGATAGATAGATTAGATAATTACATAGATATTTTTATTTTATTTTTCTCACGCTAAAGAATCAAGACCTACAAGTGTTCGGATAGGAAATCTCCAACCAGAAACTCGAAAATTAAGTCTCTGAATATGCCAAGTTGTGGAACTAGTGATCATCAGAATGGACTTGTGCTTTAACTCCGCCTCCCACAGTACAAGTGGGATACAGGTCTTTGTACGAGTATATAGATAAACATGCAAACCTATTGTATTTCCTAACATGATAAGCCATGGCGTACGAGGGGGTTCTAGTAAGAAAAATCCAACCAGAAGCCTAGTAATTGGATCTCTGAATGTGTGTGACTGTGTCATGAATGAGGAGTGAGGAGGTGTTCTAATGAATACTTGTGTGCTTTGACTCTGCCCTGTCTCTAACAAGAGGGATTGTGGTCTTTGTATATAGATAGATAGAAAGATAATTAGCTAGCTAGATAACTGGATAAACAGATAGACTGGTGGAAAGACAGATACATAGATAGATATATAGAGAATGAGATTGAAATAGAGATGTTGATAGATACAAAGATAGATATGATGACAAAAAGAGAGTGAGTTAGAGGGTCAGAGAGATACATATAAAGAGAGACAGAGATATGGAGAAATACATTGATACATACATACATACATACATACATACATACATACATACATACATACACACACACACACACACACACACACACACACACACACACACACATACATATATATATATATATATATATATATATATATATATATATATATATATATATATATATATATATATATATATATATGAATCATTTTTTTTAACCCCGACCGGGACTCGAACCTAGGACTTATGATTACTAAGTCAAGGCGCTACCACTACACCACAGAAGGTTAAAATGAATCCAACCTTATAGCTTATATCTGTTATACTTAGGAATGAACGCATTCTATCTGAATGCCACTATGTTCATATTACAGATTCCCCAAACTCACTCGTGGCTTCATTTTAGCATTTAATTCAATTCCCAATCTCATTCGGGCCATGAAATAACCAAATAAGCACATTACATATGTGAAAACATGAATAATTTTTTATCCCGACCGGGGTAAAAAAAAAAAGATTCATGTTTTCACATATGTAATGTGCTTATTTGGTTATATATATATATATATATATATATATATATATATATATATATATATATATATATATATATATATATATATATATATATATATATATATAAGAGAGAGAGAGAGGAAGACAGAGAGAAAAAAACTTTTGTGTTTTATTCCTTTCTCAGTTATTTTCAGTTATACATGAATGCCTCCCTATCTCTTGGCCCCCTCCCTGTCTTTGGATAAGTAATGCAGAATGCATCCAAAAATTCAATTGCATATGCAAGTCGACCCTCAGATGCCATTTCCATGGCAAAAACCCTCTGTGCGTTGTGTATAAAAATACATTTTCTCACCCATGTAATATTCTGCCTTCTCACCTTTTTTTCTGTTTGGGGCGTTTTATTCAAATTGCTTTTGCTCGTTTTTATTAAATTTTTGTTAGTAAAACAGCCCAAGCTGTGCTTATTTTCGCCCTCGAAACAATTTTTTAGTCTGTTTTTAATCGTCTAAATTTCCTGTTTATTATTTTCTTCAACACATTATATTTTCCACTCTAGAGTTCCTTTTTGTTTGTATAATGCTTATTTGTACCATGTTTATTTGTCTGTATGATTCATTGGGTCAAAGGCGATCTTTTTCATCTCCTTTCAAGTTTTAATCTTTCTTGTGAGTATACATTTGTTTGTTTGAATCTTCTTTCGAGGGTCTAGCACGCTGTTTTTTTTTTTTTTTTCTCCTTAGAATTTGTCTAATTTGCCTGTTTTATTTTTAATTATTTGCATCTCTTTCTTTCAAAGTGCTTTTATTTATTTTTTTTATTTTCCTTTTCTTTCATTTTGCTCATATTTGTCTGTATATTGTATTTCGAGAGGATTATTATGCTATGTAGACATACAGAAGATTATTTCTGTAAGCTTAACTTCAATCAGCCATGTTTTTGTTCCCTATATGTACAACTCTTGTTTTGGGACTAGAATTACAATTTGTACTTGTTCCATTGTGTATGTCTTTGTTTTCATGATTCCTGGATGCTGTTTAAGTGTCCTTTATTTGTATTTATTTAATTGTTTATTCCTGCAAGAGTTAAACATATTCCTAACTATCCTTTCTCTTCTCTTTCTATTGATGTACATTATTTGTACTTTATGTAGAGCTCACACAAGTTGGGAAGTGACGAGCCTAACACACGGGGGTTCGATCCAGCCATGGGAACTTGCTGGGGTTCATCCAGGCTTAATCCCCTTATAGTTCCAGCCTCTCCATGTTCATCCCCATTTGAATGGGCACTAATTACGACGCCTGAATAGAAAAAGTAAAAAAAAAAAAAAAGAAACCAGTCGTAGGGGTCAGTGGTAGAGTGGGCACGTCGGGAAGTGACGACTTTGACAAATTCGGGTTCGATCTCGCTGCTGGTTGTAAGGGAGGGTATCCGCCCTTAATCCCCTTTAAAGCTCTAACGTGTCTGTGTCCACCGTCATTTGAATGGGGACTAATTGTGACACTTACAACAGCAAAAAAAAAAAAGAAATACTTGTGTCTATTTTTCTGTTTAAGTTCATTGCCCTCATTTTACTCTCACAATTTTTCTTGTTAGTCTTTTTATTCGTATTTTTTAGCTTGTTTATTTTTGTCGGGTCCAGCTCATTCTATCTATTTCATCTCTCACCTTTTATCGCTAATTTCTCAGTATTCGTGTTCGTTTGGTTTCTCAGTTGTTTTTCTCTCAATTTTCCATCGATTTCCTTCTCGTTTTACACTTTTTTTATTACCCTATTTTATCTGTACTCTTTTAATCTCATGTGTTTCTTTCTGTATCCAGCAATTGCTTTTTATTTTTTTCTTCGCTACTTTTTTTATATTTTGTTTTATTTGCATTTATTTGCTTGTGTCGGACAGCATAGAAGATCTTTACCCCTTTGACACCGTGGATGACCTAATCAGTGTGATGATTGTGGGAAATAATCACCATCCTTTATTCGCAAGGAGCCGAGCGGTGAGAAATAAGTGAATCTTGTGGTGATTGTTTTTACTTTGACTCGGCCAACCCCTTTATAAAAGGGAGTACCACCAATGAAAATGCATTTCTTATTTTTTGTGAGCTTAGCGCGTTCTTTTGTAGTCTATCCATCCCTTTCTTGTTAGTTTGTTAATATATATTTGCATACTTGGTCATATGGGGAGCAAGCCAGCTCAGCTTGATGCTGGTTCTAAGTCCGGATCAATAGAGATTTGATATCAGGAAATCCATTCTACCGTAAAACTAGTGAGCCAAAACAATCACTAGTATCTAAGATGGTAGATAAATACAGAACAGTAAACACCATTGGTATCAGGAAGGGACTCCGACCCTAACACTAGAGAAGCAAAACCAACAATAGTCTCGAGGATAGTAGTGAAAGAGACAGCGACTCCATGCACACATGGGAAAAGCTGGCTCTACATTTACGAACTAGAGCTTCAGTTATCAGTGTAATTCCGACTTATATTTGTACAAAGCGATCTTGTTGCGAGCAAAACTATATTCGTAAGTGATATCTATCCTAAGACGACATGCAGAAGATGGTTGGTGTAAGTTTAACTTCAATTAATCATGCTTTTATTCCCTATACGTACAACTCTTTCTGGTTTTGGGACTAAAGTTAAAATAATTATCAAATTTCATCCTAAGAGAAGGTAAAAGAGCATTTTAACTAGCTGGAAGTTACTAGATTTTGTATTTAATCCTGTACCAGTTCAAAATAAGATTGTTGTAACGACTCGGTCATACAACTGTCAATAGTTACATACACATCTACTCCATGGGGTGGAGCGAGGGGAATGGGAATAAATCTTACCCATTTTTTTCCAGGGAGAAAAAAAGGGGGGTTCTGGTAGGAGAGCTCTGACCAGAACTCTATGACTAAGGTCTCAGAATATATGTGGTAGTGGTGCGCATAAGAGATAGATAGATAGAGAGAGAAAAAAAAGAGAGAGATAAGAATAATACCTTAAAAGTTGCATAAATATGGTGTCACAAACGATAATGATAATTATTAACGGCATGTTTAATGGCCTTTAATGACAGGTTTATGATAATGATATGATTTTAAGTCATGCTTAATAGTGGTAAGGATTTCCGGCGGGTATTAATAATGTTAGGATTTTATGATAATAATAATAATAATAATAATAATAATAATAATAATAATAATAATAATAATAATAATAATAATAATAAAAATAATAATTATAATATTAATGATAATAATAGTAATAATAATAATAGTAATAATAATAATAATAACAATAATTATAAGAATTCTAATAATAATAGTTGCTGTTGTTCCTATTATTATTATTATTATTATTATTATTATTATTATTAGTAGTAGTAGTAGTAGTAGTAGTAGTAGTAGTAGTAGTAGTAGTAGTACGGTTTATGTAATGTCTTTACCTCTGCACTATTAAGGAGAAAGGGAGAGAAAAACAAAGAGAGAGACTCCTATCTGTGTCTACTTATTAGTAAGAGCCTTAAGCAGATAAAGAGGAGATGGAGAGCACATCTTATATGGCTGTTTTCTCTCTCTCCTCTCTCTCTCTCTCTCTCTCTCTCTCTCTCTCTCTCTCTCTCTCTCTCTCTCTCCTCTCTCTCTCTCTCTCTCTCTCTCTCTCTCTCCACATATTGTTTTTGTGAGAAATTTAAAGGACTCTTTTTCTTTAGTAAAAGGCGAAAGATTTATTCCTTTTGAACACACTTTTTATCTTACGCAGAATAGACTGTAACATATTTACTGTCAAATTGCTTCTATTCTTTAATTACTTCTACTGCAGCTAGTGTTCATACATACACAATAGCTGTAGTACCCCTAGTAAGGAATTGGCCTAGTCAAAGCACACACTCATTCTCCAGTATGTCAGTTCACTCCATCTCTTCCATTTTAGCTCTTTTGGAGATAACGGATTATTACATTTAACCCTTTCCACTTCCACATTGCTTGGGCCATCCATTGAGCTAGGTGAGTTGCCGAGTCGAAGCGCACCCATCCACCAGAAAGCCAGTTCACACTCTCATTTTTAGCTCATTAGGGATTAAAGAGTCACTTCTTTCCTCCCCCCACCATCACCACATGATGGTGTTAAGTGGATGGCCAAGTCAAAGAGCACACTTATTCACCAACAGGCCAATTCACTCCATCACCTCCATAGTAACTCCTTGGGAATTAGGGATTACCAAAATTCCTCTCTCCCTTCCCCTTTCCACCCTCACACTGATAGGATTACCCACTGTGTCTGGATATGGCCGAGTCAAAGCACACACCCTTCCACCATTAAGACAATTCACCCCATCTCTTATACTTTGACTTATTAGAGAAAAATAGTCACCACAATATCCCCCCCCCCGCTTACCACCACCACATTGCTTGAAATCATCCACAACGTAAGTGGGCGAAGTTCTCCTGCTGTGGTAGCTGACACCACAATACCCTTGGCGGTCCCAGACCCATATCACTACAGAGCGTTGATGTCAGAAATAATAGTTAGCCGTTAAGCTTTTGAGTCATAAGCAACACCAGCCTCTAAGAGGTTATTAATATAGAGAAACCCCATATGCACATGAGAAAAGCTACTAATGCAGTGAAAAATGTAGTTCATTTCATAGCATTTATGTTAAATGAATAGCATATAATTTCTTGGGATAATTCTCATCTAAATGATTTAATCATTATTCTTTTCTTCATTCCAGCTTTTCTCTTGATTGAAGAAGGAAGATTTTTTTATCAAGAGGTTTAGCTTTACAGGGAAATTACTCTCTTCTGCATCACTCAAAAAAAAAGTATTGCAATATAGTTCTTTTCTATGTTATTTAGCAGATAGAAAATCTTTGTACATATATATAATCTATATATCTTCTTCGATCTAATTTCCTATGGAAATCGGAGGACATTCCAGAACGCTTTTATTTTTACAAGATTGGGCTTCGATAAAGATATACATATTCAGTGTCCTTTCGTGTAAAGCGAAAAGAAAAAGTTTAAGACTATTTCTCATCTAATTTATTGAATCAGATAAAGTGCTCCTTATATTTACTGACTTTTTCATTCCTTCTTTCTCATTGAGAAATAAGGACAAACATTTTTTTCCTCTAACTCTCTTGGAAATTAAAATATAAACAGTGTCATACTCTGCTTCTTATGTATACATTACTGTACACAAATACATCTATTATACTTGCAATCTGTATCGTCTTCATTCCTGCTTTCATATCGGGCAAAGAAAAGCATTCTTCATTTACCAGATATTCACCTAGTAATATAATTTCACTCTTATTTTGGATTTGCAAAATTTTGGTCAATTTGATGAGAAATTTTTTCGAGATTTCTAAATTTCATTTTGGGGGAATACGAATTCATATATTTTTCTTTTTCTTCAACAGTTCAATGTTTCTCGTATTAATATAATTTTGAAAAAAAATTCAGATTTTAGGCAAGAAAGATTCATGTCAGGGTTGTTAGTAATGGAGAAACTGTCTGTTAATTTCTTAATTGTCCAAGATATTGTAACTTTGTTACTATATCCCATGTCAGAGCCTGAGTTGATTAAGATATTATTCCATCATTTACTCCCATATTTTTAATAATTTACTCATTGAGCCTGCTGAGTTGACATCTGTTTCTTTTCATTCACTAACTCATTCTTATTCTTTCTTTCCATGTGTCTAAACCACCTTACCAGTCTCTGGTCTAGTTTCCCAAACAGCTTTCCTCCAACACCCATTTCCCGCCTCACTTCCACGTGTCCCACTCTGTCCATTCTTGAAATGCCTTTTTCTTTCTTTAAATAGAATGTGACACCGCATGTCATGAAACTAACGCAAAAGCTATTAATGCACTTATTTATTTATTTTATTTATTTATTTATTTATTTTATTTATCCATTAATTTTCTTGTTCATGCTATTATTTGATTATATGGGTTATAAAGAATTTACTTAATTAACTAATTAGTTAATTACTTCTTTCTCAACTGACCGAGTAATTTACTTGCTTCTGTATTGCGATTGATCAATTGATCGAGAGAGAGAGAGAGAGAGAGAGAGAGAGAGAGAGAGAGAGAGAGAGAGAGAGAGAGAGAGAGAGAGAGAGAGAGAGAGAGAGAGAGAGAGAGAGAGAGAGAGAGAGAGAGAGCTTTTGTTACTGCCCTTTTCTCTCTGTCTCTATCTCAATCTCTCTCTCTCTTATTCCATTTACATAGCTGTTGCGATAATTTCTCAACCATTGACGTGGATCCGTTGTAAAGGCTTTGATTCCGAGTTATTACTATAACGGCAACATCGTGTACAAGGGACAAAAGGCTTTGATGCGTCTACAAACCTCTTATCCAAACAGGCTTTATTGAGTAACTCGATGCTTGGCTCCTAGCGCTTGCACACTTACACACACACACACACACGCAAATATTCACACACACACACACATACACACGCACACACACACATTGTGGCTTGAATTTATGAAATGTTTGTAGCATCGATACAGATCATAAGTGAAGCAATACCGACTGTACCAGAGAAGGACTTAGAAGTATATGAACTATCAGCTAGCTACTAGAGTTGGGAATGAACGCACTCTATTGAATGTCCCTAGAATATTGGAATGTTGGTATTATAACTAAATACATACATATATGTATTTATACATACATACATGCCTGCCTGCCTACCTGCATACATACGTACATACATACATACATATACAATGACCATAATCCCCTTCTATGGAAGATGGCCGAGTCTGAGCACACACCCATTCCCCAGAGAGATAGTTCAAGCCATAACTCCCATTTTATCTACATTAAGATAATAAACAGTAAATCATTAAATTTTCAGGTTATATCGTTCAGATACTAACATTTACTGAACATTATTAGCTCCTTGAGGATAAAAAGTCACTACTTTACCACCCACCACTCTGCTTGCGTCAACCACAATGTAAGTGGGCAAATATCTTTTGGTGTGGGGATAACTGAAGCTGGTTTAATGCTCAGAAAGAGTATTGTGATGTTAGTAGAAGATATGTAAAATAATATTAAGGTTTTATATTTTGATTCATAACGAGAACATGTGATTTGTGGTTAATGGGACTACAGGAGAGACCTTTGATCAAGTCAGGCACTTTATTTTATTTTTTTTTGTAATTGTGATTGCAATGCCAGTTATGTTATGAAAGGAATGTAGTTCATGAAAAGAATTCTAGTGGAGTTGTTATAGTGATGAACTGCAGTTGTGTTGATGCGATTTGCAGTGCTAAAAGGAGATGAATGCGCTGTACTTCAGGAATGAGATTATGGTGAATATATTGTAATGATGGATTGTTAATGGCATATTGTGCATGCAGGGATGATAAAGGCACCTTAGTTCACGGGATTCTTGAAACAATTTCATTATTACACTACGACGGCGATTCCCATAATGATTATAGTGAATATAGTGGACAGACTGTGATAATAGACCAGTAATTCCTGAAGATAAGGAATTTTATATCTGTTTTGCTACGCTTACAAAAATAACCATGACACTTTCAAATACCACAAGATAAAGAATATGATGGTTTCTTAAAACCTAGACAAGGAATCTCATTGTTTACTCAGGTGAAGATGACATAAGAACTTTGATGTAAATGATCTACAAGCAAAGATATTTGACTATTTCCCCCCCTCTAATACTATAACAAAAATAGAGAAAATAACAAAAGGACTGTGAAATTTTTTAACCAGTTCTAAAAGTAAAGGTATTTGATAAGTTTTCCTCGGGTACCATTAAAAAACATAATTACTTTCATCTATTAATTTTCAAATGCCAGAAGAAAAAGGAAACTCGTAGTTTTGGATTCCGTCTTGTATATATTTTGGATAAATACATGCAGGAAGTTTCCATAATGACTCGTGTTTTTGACACCTTTCCATGCATAGCCAATAAAGTAGAAAATCTGGAAATGTCTTTTGGATGTCAATTTCCGCGTTTGCTATTTTTTCCGTTAGTTTTTGTTTACTCTACATTTTCTTGTCTGTCTGTTTGTCTGTCTGTATGTATGTCTTCCCAAAAAAGCAAAGTATTTTGCCTTGACTCAGCCACGCCCTTGTATGTTGAAAAAGGCTCATGTGTATAGGTAGATGTGTGAATGTATGTGATTACCTAATTGTGTTTACGGGAAAGAGCCCAAAGCTCGTATCATCCCGTCTCCTGATCGGTTCCATTTTTAGACTTAGTGATACTTATCGTACCTGTCCTTAAAACTATGGATTGAGATAGCATTAACTACCTCCTCGCTTAGCGAACTCCAATTATCAACTACTCTTACACTGAAAAAGTATTTCCTTACATCCTGCAAACAAGTTTTCTTACGAAGCTTCAAACTATGACCTCTAGTTCTAGAGCCAGCCATATCGAAATATCGATCCCTATCCACTCTATCATAACCATGAAGGAATTTAAAGACTGTCACCATATCCCCCCTTACTCTTCTAGCTTCGAGTGATGGCAAGTCTAATTCCCTCCGCCTCTCATCATAACCGAGATTGCATATTTCTGGCACCAGTTTCGTGGCATGTCTTTGAACTTTTTCAAGCTTAGCTATGTGCTTTTTCAAGTGCGGATTCCAAAAGGGGGCTGCATATTCGAGTTTTGGCCTCACATAGGTTACATAAATATTTCTGAACATTTCCTTGTCCATGTGCCTGAAGGCTACCCTTACATTTGATAAGAATGCATATGCTGCCCTTACTACGCCATTTATATGTATTTCTGGAGACAAATCTGCCAGTATGTTTACTCCTAGATCTCTCTCATTTTCTGTCTCTTGAAGTTGTACTCCAGCCACCGAGTAGTCAAGCTTGGGCCTTCTTGCACTTGTACCCATTCTCATTACCTTACATTTTGAGGTATTGAATTTCATTAGCCACTTTTCTGACCACTCATGCAGATTATTTAGATCCTCCTGAAGTTCTCTACCATTGTTCTCGTTTTTTACTTTCTTCACAATCTTTGCATCATCTGCAAACATATTCATGAATGAATTTACAGACTCTGGTAGGTCATTTACATATACAAGGAACAAAAGTGGCCCTAAAAACTGAACCCTGTGGAACTCCACTACTAACTCTTCTCCATTCAGACACTGAGTGTCTTACTCTAACCCTCTGTTCCCTTCCTTCTAAGTAAGTTTTTATCCATTCCAAGACATTTCCACCTATTCTAGCCATTGATTGCAGCTTCCTAATAAGTCTCCCATGTGGAACAGTGTCAAACGCTTTCTGGAAGTCTGGGAATATCCAATCTGCCCAGCCCTCTCTTTCCTGTAAGATTTGGCTTACCTCATCATAAAATTCTAATAAGTTTGTTACTGTTGATCTTCCTTCTCTGAAGCCATGTTGCCTCACTGACAAAAAGTTGAAGGATTCCAAGTGAAGAGAGATATGTTTCCTTAGTAGTTTCTCCATAAGTTTGCAAACTATGCTGGTCAAGGAAACTGGTCTATAGTTCAGAGCCGTATCCCTCCTTCCCTTTTTGAAGATAGGTATCACATTTGCTTGTTTCCAGCATCTTGGAATCTCCCCCGACTCCAGTGACTCCTTAAATATGATACTTAGTGCCACTGATATTGTGTTTGCGCATTTTTTAAGCACATGAGGGGATATGTCATCAGGACCTGTAGCTTTATGAACATTTAAATCCATCAGCGCTTTGCATACCTCTGTGGCTGTAAGGTCGATGTTCTCTAATACCGGCCCTTGAGCTTCTATCACTGCAATCTGAGGGGGTGGGGTATTTTCTACTGTAAATACTGACTGAAACTCCTTGTTCAATTCTTTGCAGATCTCTTCGTCCGTCTCAGTGATGCTTCCATCCGCTCTCTTTAGCCTTAAAACCTGTTCTTTTACCTTCAGTTTTCCTCTGATAAAGCTGTGGAAAAGCTTGGGATTTTCTTTAGCCTTCCTGGTGATGTCCCTCTCATAATCTCTCTCTGCCTCTCTCCTTTTACTTAGGTAGTCATTTCTTGCTCTTTTGTAGGTTTGCCAGGCATTTATGTTTTTTCTCCTCCTATACCTTTTCCAGCATTTGTCTCTCCACTCCTTAGCTCTTTTACACCCATTATCGAACCATTTCTCTCTGGCATGAATTACACCTACTTTGGTGACAGGTATGCAGCAATCTACTATCTTCCCACATTTCTCACAAAAGATGTCATACATTTCTTGTACAGATTTGTTGTAAAATAAGGTTCTCCAGTCAATAACTGCAAAAAGCTCATTCATTTTGATGTAATCTCCTTTCGGATAGTTCCTCCTCATGTCCTCAGTGCCTCTACTCTCAGGAAGAATGTCTTCAATGATATACTCCATCAACAACACACAGTGGTCACTCTTTCCAATTGGTGGTTCATACTCAATATTTTCAATATCCAACACATTATCTGTGAACACTAGATCAAGTAGTGATGGCTCATCCCCACCCCTGGCTCTTGTTGGTTCCATTACATGTTGGTGTAGGAAATTCCCTTGTATGCAATCTAGGAATCTTGCCCCAAATGAGTCCTCACCACTGTGTGGGTCAAGATTTATCCAATCTATCTCTTTATGATTAAAGTCTCCCATAATCAAAATCCTACATTTTTTCTCCCGTGCCATGTTAACAACTGAGTTTATGACTTCAATAGTACCTATATGACTTTCCTCATAAATGTCAAGCCTATTTTGGTTCCTTGGTGGGTTGTATACAACAGTTATTATAATGCTCTCTGACCCAGTATTTATGCGAGCAACAAGAAATTCCCTGAACTCACTTTCTATAGCCAAGTTTATTTCTTCAACTTGAATCCTCTCACTTATGAGCAGTGCTATCCCTCCACCAGTCCTCTCAGATCTTTCGACCCTTAGTATTCTGAAGCCCTTAGGAAAAACTGTGACACTGTTTATGTCCTCACTCAACTTAGTCTCTGTAATGTATGTATGCATGCATGCATGCATGGCTGAATGGATGCCTGCATGGATAGATGAATGCATAGAAGCATGGATGAGAGAGAGAGAGAGAGAGAGAGAGAGAGAGAGAGAGAGAGAGAGAGAGAGAGAGAGAGAGAGAGAGAGAGAGAGAGAGAGAGGAGAGAGAGAGAGAGAGAGAGAGATGACATCCCAAATCCAAATATATATATTTTATATACTGAGAGAGACTTATGTCTTCAGAACAACCAAAATCTGATTTTCTCTGTCATCACGTCTGAATACTCTATATATTGAGAGAGAGAGGGAGTGTGTGTGTATGAGGGACTCAGGTGTGCAGGTGTGATATTTCATTCACGAAACATTTCATTTCGAGAGAGAGAAGAGGCGACCTCATCTTCCATCATTTGGTATCGACAGATCTGGAATTCAGATGCTTCTCGAGAAGCGCAAGATCTATTATATAATTTTAAAAAAATAAAAGAGTGAATAGGAAATATAAAAATAAGAGAATAGCAAATAGAAAATGAAAGAGAATACGTAAGAGATCAGTATTTAGAATTCTGCAGAGTTAGAGACAGAGATTTGATAGAATACACAGTACATAGGTTGACATTTTTGGGGCACTTTTGACACTATCGTTTATATTTGACCTCTCTCTAAGATTACCCTTAGTCCTTGATAAGGATTACCACGCAAAGACTCTCTTGTAAATTATATTATTAACTACTACGTTCAATAAAAGTGAGGGATTGAGTGTCCTCTGGCTCCCATACTTCATTTTTTCTCTATTTTTCTACTCTAGATTTTCTTTTAGGATATGGGGGGGGGGACAAGAATACGGCCTCTTTCCTCCTCAGCGTGTCGCAAACTTCAGCTATGTGGAGCGGAGTGAGGGAAAAGGGAATCGCCCTTCTATTTTTCTCTTAGAAGCATTACTGTCAACGAGGGGCTTCTGGTAGGAATACATTTACCAGAACCTTAGTGTAACTGGGTCTTTTAATGTGCCTGTTTGAGGTCCGAATGAGAATAATAGAAATGAGGTTTCTAGTAGGATGTTTTTGAGAAGAAAAATGGTTGCCTTAGAACACAAATGAATGGATGTGTATTTTGAATCGGCCTTCCCCCTTCCTTGAGGGACTTCAACCTTTTGTAGATAGCGAGACTAAGTTTACCTTAATCCCTAATGTTTTTCAATACAAATTCTGAATATCATTCCAAGACTTGATCACGTAAACTTATATATACAACTATACGAGAATATTTCGATGCTTTCATATTTCCAATCATATAGCTTGTCAACGCATTCCAATAAAACCTTCTCAAAGACGACATTTTGGCCAAAGAGAGAAGACGAGATGACGATTGTCATGGAAGGCTTTTATGTATTGGGTTTTGTTCACATGTTTTGGATACTGGGACAATGCCTTTGTGAATGAGTGTGTGTGAATGAGAGAGAGAGAGACTAAGGCCCGATTTCGTAAGCAGTGTAAACCTATGATACCATATTGTTAGTTAGCTATACACACAAATGTATTTCATAAACGCATCTGACTCGGTTCTGTGTATAGCTAGGATCCCGTACGGGATCCTAGCCATACACAGAACCGCGTCAGATGCGTTTATGAAATCCATTAGTGTGTGTCTAGCTAACTAACAATATGGTATCATAGGTTTACACTGTTTAAGAAATCGGGTCTTAGTTTTAGTTTCATGGTTTATAACATTTCATTTAGCTTTAGTTTAATTTAAGTAGTTAGTTTTAGGCTGTTTTAGTTAGCCAGTTACCTTACTAATTAAATGGTTATTCCGTTAATTAGGCATTTAGTTACGCAGCTAACTAGTACGTCAATTAGTCAGATTGTTAGTCAGCTAAATTGTTTTTTAGTGAATGAGTAAGTGAATGAATGAAATAGCCAGTTAACTAGTTGGTTGAATTGTCAACTAATTAATTGTTCATATAGATTATTTTTCATCCTTGTAAATAAATTATCTCGTTTAGATTTCTCTCATACAATAGCTTCGTTATTCCAAAGTGAGTTAGGGTGAATTAGAACTACCTTAAAAGAGTACACACACACACACACACACACACACACACCGCGCGTTCAGTGACACACGGAATTGCTCCTCTTAAATTTTTAACTGTTTCGAGTGACTAAGTGCTTAGTGGAAAACTTTACCATAATTTCCAGAAATCTGAAATCCTGCAGAGTATTGTGAGTACAAAAACTTATATTTGTTGTAAGACGAGACTGTTCATACTAAAGGAAAAAAAAATGAGAACTTTTTCGTGAAGAAGATCAGAGAAGCTGCCGTCCAGTTCTGCCTTGAGGGAAATCTAGAAGAGTTGCCAGAGGTGGAGCCATCACACAACATTACCTAATTTTTTGTGTAAACTGGGGAAAGCTCTTGAGCCGTTTACCTGATCCTGTGGTTCTATATATTGTTAAAATCAGTATCCTTCCCATTTATATTAACTAGTTAGTTAGTTTGATACACGAAAAAATTGAATAATAAAAGAAAAAAAATTACCAAATACCCACCTGTCAACAGTACTGAGTTAAGTTGCCAAGTAGTACAGCAGTCTTATTTTCTTCATTTTTTTTTTTGCTTTTCTTTTAGCTTTCTCTTTTACTATTTTGTTATTTTGTATATATATTGAGTTAAATGTAAAGTCTAATCCCGTGATAACATATCTTGGTTAGCAAGTCAGTTTATCAGCTAGGAAGAATATATAACAGAAACAGGTGGGTGCCACCTCAAACACAAATTCGAATTTTCCTTCAGGTTTGACTTTTGTTTTTCTTTTTCTTTTTATACTTAAATTACCATGGTCAAGTTTTTAAGTTAAGATGTGTGTTACCGGAAAGGAGACAAACTGAGTCACTAAATAGCACTTATATGGAGATATAAAAATTCTGTGTGAAGCTAAATTATAAGTTTTTCTCTATTCTTTTTTTTTCCTCTTTCTCGTCTTCTTTCTATATTCTGTGAGAGGGAGAACATAAAAATGAAGCCATCTCTGTCCCAAACCTCTCCCACCCATGGGTCGGGAGAAGGGGTAGTCATCAGGGGACTTAAACAGAGAATCAAGAAGTTAGAGGAAATGGTTATAAGCCTTGATGATAAAATTCGGAATATGGATGGAGAAATGAAAGAGAATGAAACACTCAGAGAACAAATAAGATCTTTGGAGGAAGCAAATAAAGCACAAGGGCAGGAGAAAAAGGAACTAGAAAAAAGAATAAAGAAGCTGGAAGGGGAAAAGAGTCAACTAGAATCTAGAATTTCTAAACAAGAAGATAAAAACAAACAGCTAAATGACAACCTAAAGGAATTAGATGTTAGTTCACTGCTCTCTTCTGAGAGAGACGAGATTGCTGCTTGGAATGTTCAGATTAAGGAAAACATTGAACAGTTCAGAAAAGAGTTCCAGGAGCTGAATATGGAAAATGATGCCATGAAAACGTCCTTTGCTGATGCACTAAAGGGAAATGTGGCAGTAAAAGAGGCTGTAAAGGTGGTGGCACTGGAAAACATACAAACAGTTGACTATAAAGAGACAGTAATCGAAAAAATGAAAGACGTTGTGATGGAAAGGGCAAACCCACTCATCAGACAGGCACTTGATAAGGAGAAGACAGTGGTAATCTCAGGCATAAGTGAATCCCAGGAGCCAACATGGTAGGGGAGACTTGAAGCAAATAAAGCTAGCGTTGTTGACCTGATAAGAAAGCTTGGAGTAGTATGTGGTCCTGAGGATATTGTAAACATACACCAACTAGGTAAATATTCGAGGGAAGGAAAGCCGAGACCAACAAAAGTAACCTTTGAGAGAGGGGAAACATGTAGGGAAATATTGTTGAGAAAAAAAAGTCTAAAAGACCTTCAAGAATGCAAAGAAGTGTTCATTAGACGATACAGAACACAGGAAGAGATGGGAAAGATCAAAAACTTGTTGCAAGAGGCAAGAAGGTTAAATGATGAAAGAAATGAAGAAGAGAAGAAAAATTTTCGTTACAGAATACTTCCAGACAAAGGGGAGATAAAGAAGATAATGACAGAAGATCAGGGGATGGGGCCTCATTAAGATTGTTATACACAAATGCTGATGGATTAGCTGGTAAGGCAGTAGAATTAAAAGATAGGATCCACAACAGTAAGGCAGATATAGTAGCAATTACAAAGACTAAGTTGAGTGAGGACATAAACAGTGTCACAGTTTTTCCTAAGGGCTTCAGAATACTAAGGGTCGAAAGATCTGAGAGGACTGGTGGAGGGATAGCACTGCTCATAAGTGAGAGGATTCAAGTTGAAGAAATAAACTTGGCTATAGAAAGTGAGTTCAGGGAATTTCTTGTTGCTCGCATAAATACTGGGTCAGAGAGCATTATAATAACTGTTGTATACAACCCACCAAGGAACCAAAATAGGCTTGAAATTTATGAGGAAAGTCATATAGGTACTATTGAAGTCATAAACTCAGTTGTTAACATGGCACGGGAGAAAAAATGTAGGATTTTGATTATGGGAGACTTTAATCATAAAGAGATAGATTGGATAAATCTTGACCCACACAGTGGTGAGGACTCATTTGGGGCAAGATTCCTAGATTGCGTACAAGGGAATTTCCTACACCAACATGTAATGGAACCAACAAGAGCCAGGGGTGGGGATGAGCCATCACTACTTGATCTAGTGTTCACAGATAATGTGTTGGATATTGAAAATATTGAGTATGAACCACCAATTGGAAAGAGTGACCACTGTGTGTTGTTGATGGAGTATATCATTGAAGACATTCTTCCTGAGAGTAGAGGCACTGAGGACATGAGGAGGAACTATCCGAAAGGAGATTACATCAAAATGAATGAGCTTTTTGCAGTTATTGACTGGAGAACCTTATTTTACAACAAATCTGTACAAGAAATGTATGACATCTTTTGTGAGAAATATGGGAAGATAGTAGATTGCTGCATACCTGTCACCAAAGTAGGTGTAATTCATGCCAGAGAGAAATGGTTCGATAATGGGTGTAAAAGAGCTAAGGAGTGGAGAGACATGCTGGAAAAGGTATAGGAGGAGAAAAACCATAAATGCCTGGCAAACCTACAAAAGAGCAAGAAATGACTACCTAAGTAAAAGGAGAGAGGCAGAGAGAGATTATGAGAGGGACATCACCAGGAAGGCTAAAGAAAATCCCAAGCTTTTCCACAGTTTTATCAGAGGAAAACTGAAGGTAAAAGAACAGGTTTTAAGGCTAAAGAGAGCGGATGGAAGCATCACTGAGACGGACGAAGAGATCTGCAAAGAATTGAACAAGGAGTTTCAGTCAGTATTTACAGTAGAAAATACCCCACCCCCTCAGATTGCAGTGATAGAAGCTCAAGGGCCGGTATTAGAGAACATCAACCTTACAGCCACAGAGGTATGCAAAGCGCTGATGGATTTAGATGTTCATAAAGCTACAGGTCCTGATGACATATCCCCTCATGTGCTTAAAAAATGCGCAAACACAATATCAGTGGCACTAAGTATCATATTTAAGGAGTCACTGGAGTCGGGGGAGATTCCAAGATGCTGGAAACAAGCAAATGTGATACCTATCTTCAAAAAGGGAAGGAGGGATACGGCTCTGAACTATAGACCAGTTTCCTTGACCAGCATAGTTTGCAAACTTATGGAGAAACTACTAAGGAAACATATCTCTCTTCACTTGGAATCCTTCAACTTTTTGTCAGTGAAGCAACATGGCTTCAGAGAAGGAAGATCAACAGTAACAAACTTATTAGAATTTTATGATGAGGTAAGCCAAATCTTACAGGAAAGAGAGGGCTGGGCAGATTGCATATTCCTAGACTTCCAGAAAGCGTTTGACACTGTTCCACATGGGAGACTTATTAGGAAGCTGCAATCAATGGCTAGAATAGGTGGAAATGTTTTGGAATGGATAAAAACTTACTTAGAAGGAAGGGAACAGAGGGTTAGAGTAAGACACTCAGTGTCTGAATGGAGAAGAGTTAGTAGTGGAGTTCCACAGGGTTCAGTTTTAGGGCCACTTTTGTTCCTTGTATATGTAAATGACCTACCAGAGTCTGTAAATTCATTCATGAATATGTTTGCAGATGATGCAAAGATTGTGAAGAAAGTAAAAAACGAGAACAATGGTAGAGAACTTCAGGAGGATCTAAATAATCTGCATGAGTGGTCAGAAAAGTGGCTAATGAAATTCAATACTTCAAAATGTAAGGTAATGAGAATGGGTACAAGTGCAAGAAGGCCCAAACTTGACTACTCGGTGGCTGGAGTACAACTTCAAGAGACAGAAAATGAGAGAGATCTAGGAGTAAACATACTGGCAGATTTGTCTCCAGAAATACATATAAATGGCATAGTAAGGGCAGCATATGCATTCTTATCAAATATAAGGGTAGCCTTCAGGCACATGGACAAGGAAATGTTCAGAAATATTTATGTAACCTATGTGAGGCCAAAACTCGAATATGCAGCCCCCTTTTGGAATCCGCACTTGAAAAAGCACATAGCTAAGCTTGAAAAAGTTCAAAGACATGCCACGAAACTGGTGCCAGAAATACGCAATCTCAGTTATGATGAGAGGCTGAGGGAATTAGACTTGCCATCACTCGAAGCTAGAAGAGTAAGGGGGGATATGGTGACAGTCTTTAAATTCCTTCATGGTTATGATAGAGTGGATAGGGATCGATATTTTGATATGGCTGGCTCTAGAACTAGAGGTCATAGTTTGAAGCTTCGTAAGAAAACTTGTTTGCAGGATGTAAGGAAATACTTTTTCAGTGTAAGAGTAGTTGATAATTGGAATTCGCTAAGCGAGGAGGTAGTTAATGCTATCTCAATCCATAGTTTTAAGGACAGGTACGATAAGTATCACTAAGTCTAAAAATGGAACCGATCAGGAGACGGGAAGATACGAGCTTTGGGCTCTTTCCCGTAAACACAATTAGGTAATCACAATTAGGTAATCACACACACACACACACACACACACACACACACACACACACACACACACACACACCCCTCTTTCCATCATATATAATGGAATTGACATTCTCTCTCCATGTTGTTGACACTATTGGCTCTCTCTCTCTCTCTCTCTCTCTCTCTCTCTCTCTCTCTCTCTCTCTCTCTCTCTCTCTCTCTCTCTCTCTCTCTCTCTCTCTCTCTCTCTCTCTCTCTCATCTAAAAAGGTTAAAAATCTAGGAGTTATTATGGACAGTACCATGACATTTAATTTTCATATCGATGAACTACATAAAAAAGTGAACGGGACCCTTATTTACTTGAACAGAGTCTATGAAAGATTCGAGCCTGATTGTAGGGTAATTGTAGTACAAACATTGATTTTAAGTATTTTCAACTACTGTCTGAGTGTTTGGGGTTCCACGACTAAGACCCAGATGTTACGAGTGAAAAGGCTCCAGAATTTTGCTGCAAGAGTTGCCATAGGGGGGGTGCATAAATATGATCACGTGACTCCCCTCTTTGAGAGATTGGGTTGGCTAAGGATGGACATGAAGTTCATATATAATATCTGTCTTTTAGTTTTTAAAATAAATCATGGAATATTACCGGAATGGCTCTTCTCATTGCCAACAGTTAATCAAGTGCGTATCAATAACGTCAACACCAGATATCAGAGTTCTTTTTACGTGCCCAGAACTTCCACTGATATTGGGGCAAGAGCCTTAAATGTAATGGGTCCGAGACTTTGGAACTCTTTACCCGCAAACTTAAGAAGCTGCCAAACATTACCCTCATTTAAATCTCATCTTTTAAATCACCTACTTAATAAGTGATTTTAGTCTCATTATTATCCTCCCATTGGGTAGACGAAGTGTATGTATGCTTATTTTAATGTGTAAATATTTTGATTATGTGCTTTGCAAATTTCATTTGTTTCATTTTGACATTTTACATTTGTAATTTGTAATTAGATTAATTATCATGTAATAGCCATTTTTGATGGAATAAAGTTTTTGACTTTGACTTTGACTCTCTCTCTCTCTCTCTCTCTCTCTCTCTCTCTCTCTCTCTCTCTCTCTCTCTCTCTCTCTCTCTCTCTCTCTCTCTCTCTCTCTCTCTCTCTCTCGTAATTTTTAGTGGTACACTCATCTTTATGATTTGTTTGTTTTAGTATGTCTATATTGTACACCACAGATGTCTATCTGGAATATATATGTATTTTATTTGAATACCCAATGTACATTGGAAATAAAGGTTTATTATTATTATTATTTTTATTATTATTATTATTATTATTATTATTATTATTATTATTATTATTATTATTATTATTATTATTATTATTATTATTACTCTCTCTTCTCTCTCTCTCTCTCTCTCTCTCTCTCTCTCTCTCTCTCTCTCTCTCTCTCTCTCTCTCTCTCTCTCTCTCTCTCTCTCTCTCTCTCTCTCTCTCTCTCACCACTACTTCGTACTAACAGACATTCAAGTCGATCTTTAAACTTCTGCCCACCGTAAAGACAAACAACTATATCAAGGCTATATCGTGTGATATATATATATATACATATATATATATATATATATATATATATATATATATATATATATATATATATATATTTATTTATATATATATATATATATATATATATATATATATATATATATATATATATATATATATATATATATATATATATATATATATATATATATATATATATATATATATATATATATATATATATATATAGAGAGAGAGAGAGAGAGAGAGAGAGAGAGAGAGAGAGAGAGAGAGAGAGAGAGTAAAAAGAACACATAAGCATGTGTCCATGCTCAAAGCGTAAAAAAGAAATGATAGAAGTGACAAGAGTAGTTTTCAGCTAATTATAAAAACTGCTTTCAAATTTCAAAAGCAGATCTTATTCTAATTAAAATATCATTCACAAAATGCATTTTTCATCATTATTAATACAGATAAAGCAAATATAAACCATATATGAGAACTTAATAAAGAAGAATTTCATCACTTTTATGACTACAAGCAATAAATAAGGGAATAGTTGAATATATTAATAGTTAAAATATAAGATATTTCCATATGTTAATATATGAAGAGTACATCAAGAGACAGTATTAATTTCATTATTCCCAAGAACTCACTAAAACAAATAAAACAAACAGATTGATAGGTGGAACAGAACAAATCTCTATTTAATTATTCACCAAGACTGGCTTACAGACCAGTGAATAAAGATAGATAGATGCGATGTTACATGTGTATATATATTCATTTATTACAAATAATTTAAAGACTCAACATTTGATTATTTCAAAGAACAATCTAAAATGAGTAAATACTTAAACAGACACATAGATATGACACAGAAAATATCACTTAACTCCATTTATAAAGATATATTCATAGGGTGCCCTGTGGTGGCGGGCACAACTTCAGAGAATAGCCCCAACGTATTCCCTGCGTGTCGTAAGAGGCGACTAAAAGTGGACGGGATGAGGGGACTGTGAATCCCCCCCATTGTATTAACCTCCCGCGAGACGTCAAAGAAGAAGGGGAGTAGAGGAGAGTAACTCCTCCCCAAACTTTAGTTTTGTTTCTTTTTTGATGTCGGCTACCCCCCAGTGGGGGAAACAGCCAAGGTAGATAATATAAAATAATCTTAATATATGCACTTATATATTCACTTATCAGATACATATTTACCTATCGAGATATAATTATTTAGCTGGTACACATATACACACATTATTTCATTAGTTCTAAAAGTATATCTTCACTAATGTAGATATATTCACTTATCTAGAAAAGCTCACAGACAGACTTTCATTATTCTTAAAAGCACTTCGATATCCTCAAATGGAAATGGGCATCAGGACAATCCATCATATCCATGGAGGAAATCAACTTGTCTCCTGAGGGAGTCCCACCATATCCTAGATTAGTTTCGAAAGAGGGGAGAAGAAGAAGAAAGGTACTTAGGTGAGATTAAAATGGATGCCTCTCACAAAAAGGTTGGAAGAATGATTTTTGTTTAAATTGGAAGAGGGGGCTGAACAGTGTTTCTCAGGCTTTTCAGTTTGGAGGAACCCATAAATTATTTTTCTCAGTAGAACCCTGCTACGAGTCGAGGTTTTGTTTTGACTTCTTCTAAAAGGGTTTATGGTCTTTGTATGGAAATAGATAGATAGATAGGCTTCTAAAAGGGTTTATGGTCTTTGTATGGAAATAGATAGATAGATAGGCAGGTAGGTAGATAGGTAGGTAGGCAGGCAGGTAGGTAGGGAGTTAGGCAGGCAGGCAAGCAGATTGCTGGATGACTGGATAGATGGATGGGTAAATTGGTAGGTAGAGAGCCAGACGGCCAGCTGGACAGACAGACAGACAGACAGGTAGCTTACCATACTCCGATATGCTCAATAAATTTTAGAAGCAGTGGTTTTAATTCCATAATGCACTGTGTCTCTCCAAATAATGCACGGAATATAATCTTTTATTCAGAATTTTGTAACACTCATGTGGAACCCTTATAAACTCTCAGGGAGTCTGAAGTTCCCGAGTTCAGGGGAACCCTGGTTTGGAAATGCTGGGGACGAGAAATTCTGTGAAATTTTAATTAAAAAATGTGATGCACAAATTCCATCCTTTATGCTTCTGGGCGAGTCTCCCTGTTCAGTCTCTTGTGATTCAACTTATGATTTTTATTTGATTGTGACACCAGGACGGGCCAAAAAATTAAAAAAATAAATTACCTTCGTCGGGCTTGGGCGCGAAGAAAACATAGAGAGAAACAGAGATGGGGAGTATTGTGACTTGTCAGATGTGAAGGGATAATAAGACATGTGTAACGAATATCAGAGAATATTCGGTGTTGATGTAAGCATAGAAAGAGAACCGTAACTGAAGGACGACTTAACTTCGAATTGTTATACCTTTTTCAGTTTATGAAAAACAAAACTTGATCTATTTCTCACTTAAGGTTAGGTTAGGTGACTAGGTCAATCTTTTTAAGTTCGTATTAAATAGGAATGATTAGCCCACTTGAACTCTTACCCTTCTCTGCCCAAAAATGTTCATAAAATGTATTTAATATTTTAAGCTTATTTGACCTCTAATTTTAGTAGGTTGGTGGATACAGATCCAGGTTTTCACATTTTAAGTTTCGAGTTCAGTTGTCCAAAGTGATTCGTACGGCTGCTCTTTCCAAGTCACTTTGGACAAGAGACATTCATCAATAATATGTGTAGGGTCTATAGTGGAAGAAAATTTCGAGAATTCTAAACTCTAAAATAGTGAAAATATGAGCAACTAAAAACTAACATGATTGACTTCCTGAACGATGCTAAGAATGTGTCAAAAAGCTCGAGGCTTATAGAAAGTCCGTCTCTTACTAGCAATTTCTCCAAGGCAGAAATACATGTACCCGTAGGGAGTTCCAAGTCTACAACAGAGGAGGAAATGAAAAAATAGCATCATAAAGATGAACGTGAAAGTATATCCATAAAATGCAATACAGAGGACTGACCAAGAATTTATTTATATATCTTCAAATGTTTTAACAATATTTTTTTTCATGCAAGATATATAGAATCTTTAGAGTTAAATCGATGAAAAAAAAAGATATATTCTATGAATACAATAATCAGTATTTTCAAGTTATGCTCTAGCAATAACGATAACAATAATAAACCTGTTATATTGCCAAATAAAATAAAATACAATTATTTCATGCATGATTATAGGATATCTTCATTGTTACAGCACTGAAGAGAAACGATAATATCAGTATATACCAAAACAAGTATTTTTCAGATTTTTATACGATATTCGTGACCTATCATACTAAATTATATTTTCTAAACGGTCATGGGTGCCAAGTATGAAGGGAAAGGCAGTTTGCATTCACTAAATATGACCAGTGCTTAATAGTATTAAGCGTTGCAAAATGGCTCTCTCTCTCTCTCTCTCCTCTCTCTCTCTCTCTCTCTCTCTCTCTCTCTCTCTCTCTCTCTCTCTCTCTCTCTCTCTCTCTCTCTCCTCTCTCTCTCTCTACACACACAGTTATGCACACTTTTATTTCTATAATTCAGGAAGATCATACATATTCTCGTACATTTCCTTAGG
This sequence comes from Halocaridina rubra, assembly GCA_037179515.1. NCBI lineage: Eukaryota > Metazoa > Arthropoda > Malacostraca > Decapoda > Atyidae > Halocaridina > Halocaridina rubra. The sequence continues at coordinate 20,149 of JAXCGZ010007892.1, read as the reverse complement.
TAATAAGAAGATAAAATTAACTGAGTAAATATGCACACACAACTACACACACTTACACACACGCACACATACACACACGCACACATACACACACACGGACACACACACATACACTCTGACACCAATTTTCGAATCTTTGTTCATCTACTGGGCATCCACTAAGCAATATAAGTGTTGGAACAAATACAAAAATCTTTTTATTTTGTGAGTAGAAATTGAGTGTTTACTTGTGAGGGATCAGAAAGGAGGTGAGAGACCTGTGGGCAAGAATTCACCCTTACTAACACCACCATCGCCATCACTTTACTTTGACTGTTTTTTTCTGTCTGTCGTTTTCCTTTGTGTGACATTACCTCATCTCTGCCTTGCCCTTAACCTTTTTATTTTCCTTCGTCTTGGTATTTTCTCGTGCCCGGGCCTTTGTTGATGAGGGCAATTTCTGCCTGTCCCGGTGTCACACTCTTTAAAAAAAAAAAAAAAACACCTCTGCATCCGCTACACCACCGCCTCCATCACCACCACTAAACCTTTTTAGTTTAGCAGGTTGTTGATCTTGAATCTTCTTTGTTCTCATATCAACACAAGATATGTGTTTTTTATGCAAATATTAACTTATTAATAACACAGTAACAATACTTATTAATAACACAGTAACATATGAATCTATATCTTCATCTATCTCTTTATCTATCTTTCAATATATATATATATATATATATATATATATATATATATATATATATATATATATATATATATATATATATATATATATATATATATATATATATATATATATATATATACACACACACACTATGCCAACAAGAATATGCAACACTAATAACGAAATGAACATCCAGTTACCTGCTAATTGCCGTTAAATCTAAAAATGACTGTAGTGAAAAAAAAAAGCTGTCATTGCATTTAGTTTCTAGTTCCTACCAAAGGAGGTCTTAAGTTTGCATAACGAGGATAGGTCGTATAGCTTCTCTTCGTCAACTCGGGTAGCTTATTGGTAGGCTATTTAATATACCTACCAATCTACCTTCCTACTTCCCTATGTGCATATTTTCCCACCTTCCTACTAACATATAAGCATACATGCATAAATACATACGTACGTACATACATGCATACATACAGGCATGCATACGTACATACATACATACATGCAAACATACATACATGCAAACATACATACATACATACATACTTGCATACATACATACTTGCATACATACATACATGCATACATACATACATACATACATACATACATACATACATACATACATACATACATACATACATACGTAAATACGTACATACATACATACATACATACATACAACATTATATTACCTCTTTATAGCTAGCTATTATATTAACTTACAATAATGAAGGCATTAAATGTCATGAATTTGTTAATTACTCTCTATTGGTCAATTTAGCAAACCTTAATTACTTAGAATAATAGTATGATCATTATGATAATGATATGACATTGTCCGTGTGAGACCATGAGTGTGTATATATATATTATATATATATATATATATATATATATATATATATATATATATATATATATATATATATATATATATATATATATATATATATTGTTTTGGTAGTGCTCCAAAACAGAGTATGTATTTTTTAGGGAATATTTAGATTTTAATAGGATATAAAAATATGACTCTCTCTCTCTCTCTCTCTCTCTCTCTCTCTCTCTCTATATATATATATATATATATATATATATATATATATATATATATATATATATATATATATATATATATATATATATACACATGTCTGTCTGTGTGCTATATACATGTGTGTACATATATGCATATTTTTGTCTATTTATATATGAATGAGGAAATCGTGTTGATAACAATTATTGTGGATTTTGGTGAAATACATCATATGATACTGATAGGGAGTGCTGCTGCATTCATTTCGTCCTTCAGACATTTAAGAACAATTAAAATACTTTCGATGAGAGAGAGAGAAAAGGGTATAATATACATATAAAAGAAAAGCAAAGATACATAAATACAATAATAAATGAATGAAGAGCTAGAGATATAGAGAAATACAATGAGAAAGAGCAAGACATTGAGATATATAAGAGACATATTAAATACTCTTTTCATAAATATAGCCTCCCAATAACGAAATTTGATAATCAAATCAACTTCAGAAAACAATTACATACTTATGTTATTATCATTTAGTGTTCTGTTTATACTGCCAAAATAAAATATCTCTGTAATCCTTGTTCTGCTGTCGTCTGGAATGGTGTAACTGAATTATTTTTTTCTTTGGGTCAGTGTGATACCAAAATGCATACCGCTGGTATAAAAGTGATATGTTGGTGATGGGAAGTGGATATTGTGTTGATCTGGTAATACTGCTACGAAAACTTCTCTGTATTCCTTGTTAAGCTATCCTGAGGATTGGCAATAATGCTTTATAATTTTTCTCCTGGTCAGTGTTAAATCAGCCGTCATAGTGCTCTCATGAAGTGGTGGTGTGTTAGCCTTTTACAGTGGGCGTTGTGTTCGATACTATGTGTTCATCAGCGTGAATTATGTGTATAGTTTTTTTTAGTGTTTTGTGTGAAAAATGGTTGCAATACTTTTTATCGAATTCCGCAGTAATGGATTATTTTATTTTTAATATTTATTGTAAAAATACTTTTACACTAAATTAGACATTTTGCTATAATTCTGCGGTTGCTCCATTTTTTTTTTTTTCAGATATAGTCCACTGTTACTTTCTTCTCTTTTCCAAGTTAGAATATTGCTATTATTTTCTTGATATTTCACATTTGTTCCGGTAACTCTATACTGTTGCATAATTTTCGAAGTTTTCCTCTGAAAGTGCAATTAAAGAAGCTTAGATTTTTTGGCAGAGTGGAAAGGTGAAAATTATTTTATATGAAATTAGTAGCCAAAGCTTGCTAGAAAAACGCCACCATTCCCTTGTAATGCAACTTATGCTAGCTAACTCAACAGGTATAATTACACTATTACATCGTTTAATCATTTTTTAGATTTGGAGGGAAGACTGATAAGCTTTCTTTGCCGAAGGAAGACAAAGGTAAATATATTGTAGACTTTATTTTTTTTTATTTTATAATATCCATTTTTCTCATCTGTCCAAACCAGTAGTTCTATCCCAGATAATGATTTCGCAGGTCATCAAGATATATCACTAACCTATGTTGTAATTATGAGATTTTCTTAACGTGATACACTCATCCGTAATAATTATATGCTACTTCAACGCAAGCTATAAATAGGCAGAACTCAACAGAGCTCATTCCAACATAAACCAAAGAGTTTGTGTTGTAATGGTAATATATCCTTACGGTAAAGGTCCAGTATAACTCCGGCGCCTTAATTTTGGTCTATTTTCTTCCAAACGTTCACAAAACCCTTTGTATACATATAATACATTAGTAAAAAGTGGCGGACAAATGTTAGGTTAGGTTTGGTAAAGCACGGTAATAACACAAACAATCTAGGGAAAATTTTACGCCATGTCGGAACAGAATCCCTAGTCAAACCTGGAAAACGTTAACTGCCTTACAGTGTTACGCAAGTTGAAGATTTTTCCAGGTTTGACTAGGGATTTTGTTCCGACATGGCGTAAAATTTTCCCCTAGATTGTGTTATTACCGTGCTTTACCTAACTTAAACCTAACCTAACCTAACATTTGTCCGCCCCTTTTTACTAATGTATTTTATGTATACAGAGGGTTTTGTGAACATTTGGAAGAAAATAGACCAAAATTAAGGCGACGGAGCTATACTGGACCTTTACCATCCTTTCTGAGTATTGTCATTTGCGATATTTATTCCAGCCAAATATTTTAGGGATGGTAATAATGTCCCATTTAGTCCCCACGAAATTTAAGAAAAGACTATTGATTACTTATCCCATAAAAATACTTTTATTTGCCTAACCTCATTATAATCTCTATTTATTCAATTCTATAAAAATGCGAGAGGAGGTTTTGGTCCCAAATATCTCTTGATTTAAATGACTTCTAAATCTTACCATTAAGGGTTTGTCCTATTAATGCAGCCCTCCGTAAGTGAGGGGGAAGCCCCCTTCCATCCTAGTGACTTGGAAAATTTACTTCTTCCACGTTACTGGAAACCAAAGAACCAAGAGCATTAGCTATATTCCACACGGCTAAGCACGCTCACAAACTTAGTATTCTGAGCGACTAAAAGTACCTTCGTTTATTGAGAATTTGAGTTTTTGTTCTACCTTTGTAAGGTTCTTTGGGGAGGGAGATGTAGCCCACAGAAAACTTCAGTACCTTAAACCTACTTTCTCAAGAGCTTTAAGCCCCCTGTCTTAAGGGCTAATTTGAGTAGGGGTAGTTTACAGTTTTGCGGGCCATGCCGCTCAACGACCTCACCCCTCCGCTCAAGTAAGTAGTTCGACCCTAACCTGTATGATGGGGGGGGGTTCCAGGGGGGCGAAGCCCCCCTGGCTAAGAGGTTAGGTAGGTATTTTTAGTTAGGATAATAAAAAATTGTTTCGTATGCCTATTGTCGCCATTTTTGTTGTGTATTCATCCGCCAGTTCTCTAGTTAGAGCCTAGCGCCATCTATTGGTAGGTTTTGAACATTGGTATGGCCCGCAAAACTGTAGGTGTCCCGTGAGTAGCTCTTCATGGGTAGCATCGGAAGCTTTGTCCTATCCACAGACACAAGTTTAGCACAAACAAGCATTTAGTCCTTCTTTGAGATTTACTATGGGTTTTGATCCACAGACATAGGCATAATCATGTATTAACCTATCTATTGGGCTTCTCCCCCTTCACATAGTTAGCTGCTAATCTAACATAAAAAGGTTTCTTAGTTTGTACATGCAGTAGAGGACTTCGCCCTTCAACCCACTTAGTCTAAGCAAACCTCCGGTAGTTGTGGGTAGTTCAATAAATATTCCTTATCCAGATATGATATTCTGCACCACATTTGGTTGGTAGGTGTAATATTGCTTTTTTAAGTCCATGAAGTACTCTCAAGGGAATATGAAGAATCTAAGTTTATGGAACTAATTGCAGTGACATATTTTCTTGTAACATTATATATATATATATATATATATATAT
>JAXCGZ010007892.1:0-10000 GCA_037179515.1 Halocaridina rubra | reverse complement strand
GAAGTGATCTAGAATACCATTGCTTTAATGTCAATTGCTTGCTATGAATCGGCCGACATAACTAATGTTTGAATGTCTTCTTGATGGGGGCTTGTCAGGCATCTTGGATTTAATTTTGCATTATAGAGAGCTTTGGACTTTACCCTGAAATCTATTCCAAGATATCGGTTAAATATCTATTCTTTTAATTAATCGGCTGTTAGATTTGTTTTTAATTGGAGTTCTAATAAAAAAAAAAGTTTATTCTTTTTCTGACGTTTTAGTACATTTTTTCAACATGCGTGAATTATTTCCTCCAATTATTCAGAGGTCACTGAAGAGAACTTTGTACACAGCGTATCGCATAAGTCTGACAGTTATTTACCATTTTGTTATAAGTCTCTATTTGAAGGGGGTGGACATATAAGTTAGAGTTTGGGGATGAAGGCTGGTTGCACTTCCTAAAGCCCTGCTGCGGGATCAAGCCCACGTTAGTCATACTTGTCACTTCCCTACTAGCGTGCTCTACCACTGAACTACCTTGGCGCCGAATAGAAGTCCGAAACTATTAGTTCAAAGAACGACAATCGAACAAACCGTGCAAGATAATATGGGTTCATTATACAGCTGATTTGAACTATATAAAAGTTATTTAGGATAGAAAGGATAACCAGTTTTTCATCCCCTATCCCTTTTAGTCAGTTCATACGACACGTGAGAAATAGGGTTGCTCTGTTCTCTATCCTTCACCAAAAACGTCCTCTATTCTTCGAACACAGAAAGCTGTATTAATTGCATCATTTGCATATTATCATTACAGAGAAATTTATATCTAATGAGCTGATTTTCTCTTATTAATCGAATACAAAAACAAGTAATAATAATTTCACTCACATTAAACAACGTCATTTTTGTATCAATATTAAAGAAAATTTCTTTTATAGCTGTGAGGAATAGGGTTCCTCCTGTCTCTTTTCCCCACAATAACTTTCTTTATTATTCGAATACGAAAAATGGTATTTAATTCTTTTCACAGCGAAGCGAACAACATTATTTGCATATCCATATTTAAAGTGGATGGCATTAATACATGTCAATTGCGATGTAGCTCTTCACTGTCTCATGAATTATTGCAATATCAATTGCATATTGTCATTTCCATTTCAGTATATGATGATTACTCTTGCATGTATGATTATTATCAAAGGCTCACTGAAACTTTTCTATAATTACTTTGAAAGCTTAATTGCTTTTCCTTGTCAGAGACAATATATCGAAATCCTTTTTAGATGTATTACATTTGATGAAGATCGATGTTAAGCTTCAGAAAGAATTTTTTTTTTTTTTTAAACTTTTAATAGAATTTTATTTTCATTTCCTTTGCGAGTCATCAGCTTTATCTAAGGCCGCTTTCACACCAAGATGACACGTGGCATGCCACGTGGCACGCCAGTTGAAAACGAACATCCGGAAATATTAAATCTTTCACACAGAAGTGTGACACGTCTCATGTGCCACGTGCGTCGCAAGTCGCACGTGGTACGTGTCACGCCACTTGTGTGAAAGGTTTCATATATTCCCGGATGTTCGTTTTCAACTGGCGTGCCGCGTGGCATGCCACGTTCGACGTGCCACTTTAATGTGTAAGCGGCCTAATTTGAAAGAATATATATGTACCACTTCATTGTTCCAGTACTTTAGTTAAGTTTCATTGTATTTTTCAATATGTCTAAAAGTCTTTGGCTCTATTTTTTCGTAAATTAACATGGAAGTAAAAAGTCTTTTCCTTTGACTTGTAAACTATTTGGACGGTGGAAATATTTATCACAAAAAGGCTTTTTATTTCAAATGAAGTAAATTTGTCAGTCAAACTGATATTGACTGGCAGAAGAAAAAAAATGTTGAACTGTTGATGTAGTCATTGATATATATATTTGGATATATCTTACTTAAATTTTCACGTCATCTATAGTTATGAGTTCCATGACTTTACAGTATCTGCACCCAGACTACAGTTTTGGACAATATCGTGTGTAGAATTCCTTATTTAAGCGGCAGCTTAAAATAAAAAAATAAAAAATAAAAAAAAGTGAGAGGTCAGAAGAGTAAATTCTTGTAAATAGATTTCCTTAAATTGTAGAATTGTGAAAAAAGTAAATTTAAGGAAAAGAAAAAATAATATCTTTATTCTATCACTTTTCCAATCCTAATTAATCACATTGTTTGCTTTGAGGATAAGTTAAATATCCTTCAAGTAGGTGGTATTCATCATATGCTACAATTAGGTATAAAGAAGTTAATTATATTCATGATTATATTGACCTCAAATGAAAATGGAAGAAAATGAGTTGGAAGATTGACTTTGAGTAAACGAAAGTGTATAGTTTTGTTGCTTAGACACAATATGTTTCACCTCTTATCCCTTCATATATGACAATTCACAACACTCCATCTCTGTTTCATTATGCTTTTTTTTAGTGCCCAGGCCCGATGAGGACAGTTTTATTTTTTTTTATTTTTTGCCCATCCTGATGTCAGTCATTAAAAATTAACTGTGAAGACATAGGAACGAACTGAATATTAGGAAATATCCTAATGAACACAACTTTGCAGGTTATATGCGTCATTTTATATGAATTCTGTAACCAAGACTGTCGTCAGAGACCTATGGAAGTTAACCTTGTGAATACCATAAGTCAATGACCGTCATAACTGATGACTAAATATGGCATTTGTTTTATTTGTTACCGGTATATTTTACATAGTATTGAAACTATCTGTACTTTAAAAAATCTGAAGTCAAAATTCCAAAAATGTAATACTTGAAAATTGTAAAATAAGGCAACAAAAGTTTGCGTAATGAATAACTCATATAGAAATTATTTAAGATGTTAATTTTTTTTCAGGCTCTTCAATAACACACTCCTTAAACCTGAACTACCTTCGATTCTCTGATAGAAACCATCAAGGATTCATAATATTTGAGGCGAGGTGGTCGAGCATATTAGACTTATTTTTATGCTCAAGACACGCTTTGATATTAGTTTTAATTAGGAACAAAGTTTATTTTTTTTTTTTACTTCGGAGTAATGAAATCATCAGCAATGATTTATTAAATGGTTTATTTTTATTATGAGCTGCCGTTGCTTAATGGCTTGATACTGGTACCCAATACCAAAGCACCTGAGTTCGGACATTTCTCTCCGTATAGACCAGCGTTTCTTAACCTTTTCCAACCTCAGCACCTCTAATTCTGGCTGACATTTGGTTACTACAAGGATAAAGTGTGTTTGCCCTTACGTTACTTTGCACATATTTATATTCACATATGCACTTAGGAACTAAAGGCACAATTTAAAATCCATACAAATTATTTTAAATTTCAAGTTTCGCTCGTATAGACCAGTTAGATTTAGAATAGTTGCTAACAGCAACTCTCAGCATTTCTAAAAATTAAGATTACTTTCACGGTGTTTAATATTTATATCCTAAAATATATTTAGCTTCTCTTTTTCATATGGGGTCGCCAAGCATGACTAGAATCCATCACTCATTCTCTTCTCCTTCATCTTGCTTTATGAAATAGGTCTTCCGGTTTCTTTTTGTTTGTCCTTGTACACCCCATAAATATCGCACTTTCTATTTTAAGATCTTCCTGGTCCTTTCTCATAGCTTGGGACACTATACTTCTGTGTCCATCTCTTCATCATCTGTTACCATCGACCATAGGCATTTAAAACTGCTTAAAACTTTAGTTTATCTTTATAGAACGACTTCCACATTCTGCGCTTGCTCGATAAAAAATATTCGTCTCTTATGCAGATGATAATAAGGGCTGTCTCGTACAGTGTCTTCTTTAAGGTTTATTTCCACCACTTATTACAGCTGCTACATGGTAGTGTCATCAGAATTTCCATAATTAACAGAATTTACATGTGGTCTCCAATGGGTCCTTAATCTTCATGTTCCTATTCTACTCCTTGCTTGAGTAATGGTTTCTACGTACACTTCCTGGACAATCCAAACATGTTTTGACGGTCCTTTCTCTACCATGATTTTCCTTACATTTTGACCAAGAAATCTTATTATGAACTTTCTTTAAATCCATATACAATATGCATTTCTTACTGCTTTTTTCCGTTTCTCTAATTTGGAGCAAAACCTGTATCCATTCCTATTCCTTGTATGAAATATATTTTGTCATTTTATTTTTTTAGAATGCAGATAAATGCATCCATAAATGCCTAATCGATAAAAAGAGTGAAACTGATGTGGTTTGGACATAAGGAAAGAATGTGTACAAATTTGCATCTTCAGCTGCAGTGAAGTCTATGGATCCTTAAGTAGAATACCGTGAAGCGAAAGTCAAGCTATCATGAATCATGTAAGGGTGCAGATCAGAACTTGTCTGAGAAATGTTGAATTTGGAGTGATATAGAACAGCAAACTTTAATCTGTGATGCTGTTTTGAAGCAAACATTATTACAATCTTCCATTAGGTTTCTTGTCATATTTTTTTCACAAAGTTTGAAATGTAAAGCAAAAAGTGAAAGGTGTCAAAAGAGAAGTAAATGGAGAACTTATAAGATCTGGACATGTGGTTATACAGGAACTATAGGGTTATGTGATGCAGCAATTAAAAGAAATGTGTAGTCGATAAAAAAGCCTTTAGAGTTGAAGATGGTTTGACTATATGGAAAACTACAGGAAAATTAGCTTTAAGTTGTATAGCAATAGACATGTATATAGATATGATAGATGGAATGCTATAAGATTCAAGATAATGTAAATTATATATTTAAAAAAAATGAATAGTTGAAATAAAAGGAAATTTAGTTTTTCATATGGTTTGGACATATGGAAAATAGAGAAATATACTGTGCAGTAGTGCCATTGGCATGGATGTAGGCGGTATAGCCCGTGTGAAAAACGGTTTGTTGTCTCCTGTATTCAATGAATATTTCTCGTGTTTTATCAGTAGAGGATAACGGAAGATGAGAACGACTACGAATGAAGAGAATAATTGAATCGTGGACCAAATTAGGAATCCAGGAGAATTCTAATAAGCCACAAATGGGTAAATCTAATGTTTGTTACCTACCAGTACTTCATTCAACTTTGCAATGCTTTCTGTTAGTGATACTGCTATATATTAAGAAGTATTCTTCTTGATGTATTCTCATTAGATGCTGCCTGTAATAATTTGTCGCATAAAATATGAGATAGTTAGATTTTGTTAATTTGTTAGTGAATAATCTGTGATATCAGCCATTTACGAAGGTTTCATTGTAAGGGTGAATTTTCTGATATCAGCAATTTACGAATTTTTCATTGTAAGGGTGAATTTTCTGATATCAGCAATTTACGAATTTCTCATTTAAATTGTAGACTTAAAGATTAGGTGTTCAGAAGTAATTTAAGACAAGATTGTAAAACAGCAAGATTTGGATTGGAGGATTTTGAGTTCGACACTGCTCCAGTCATGAAATGTGTGCTCAGTATCCCCAGATTAAAAAATCTACAAGACTTTAATTTAATTATACTATCTGGAGACAATTGGTATGTATTGAAGGAGATCGTTATAGAATCAGGTTTATATACTTTTTTTCATATGCATTTTGGGGGGACTTGGCTATTCCCTTTCAGTTCAAGAGCAAAAATAACTGAGCTTCAGATTCTGTACCTACGAAAGCCATTAGTAACCGTAATATTGCTACGGCTTAAGTCTTCTCCAGCCATAGAAATATGGCTGTAAAAGGCATGCAACCACTGAAACATATCTATGCCTGCAGACATTGCAACCATACTTTTTTACTGTTACAAATGGCTTTCCCATAGGTACTGGAATGGGTAACACCTGAAATGTAAAAAAGAAAAAATGTAAAAGTCTCATAAGTCAAATTGAAATATTTTCAGTACGTTAAATCAATCGACAAAAAAGTGTTGTGCCATTTACAGATTTATTTAAGATTACTGAAAAACTGGTTTTATGAATAGAATTTTTCACCCAATAGTCGTAAATAATCGAAAATTAATATGCAGACAACAAGCACAGTGCGTTAAATGGTTAACTGAAACCAACTCAAGTTCAGTGAAGGTTTAAAATTAACTAACTACAAGAACCTCATCCTTTTTAGGGGGAGTTCCGTTGTAATTAGTTCTAATCCCTCATATGTCCTCAGATATGGTTTCAATAAACCATTTCTCCCACTGTGCATTCTCTGTTTATTCATTTTGACTCGGAAAAAAAAATCAAATCTTGGTACAGTGTTGGTGCAATCAAAGTAAAAAAATTTGGTACAAACTAAAAAAATCTTTACCAGAAAAGTTTCTCTGGAAAACGGCACAATACTAGAATTTTATAACAGAAGCTGTAGTAATAAACATGTAAGAAAATTAAATTAAGTAATTGATGAACAATCTACTTTACAATGGTAAATCCTCATAATGTGAGATTTTTTTGTTTCATCTTCTGCATTATTACTTTACACTATTTTAATTACTGTATTGAAAAAAATTGAACTATACTCTTGGACAAATAAAATAAAAGTTACAAGCAAAGCTGATATTGATATCCCTGAGAGCTAGAGTAAATAAAAGTTGGAATGTAAACCATTTATTAATTTTGGTAAAGACAGACACTACCTTGAGGATTAGAGCTAATGACTAATAATATGCACGGTAAAGCATCTTTTGAAACCCAAAGGATCAAATCCAGTAGGTCTATATTCAGAACAATATATAAATTCATATGTAAGCTATGATTGCCACCCAGAAAGACCCAGATATTATTCCATAAGTTAGCATGCACAACATTTATATTACCACAATATTCTGGAGACCAGGAGAAAATGATAGGTGGGTCCCACATAGTATGCTGTACAGTATCTGATTCCCACCCAGAAGGTCGCATGTTCGACAAGATGAAATTGGTTTGTTGAACAGCTCCCAGCCTAACAATTTGGGGAAAAGTGTTTTTTTTAGGATTAAGAAAGGGTATATTATATTTTACCTGCAATGGTGATTTGGCTGCATCTTACTCCATGACCAATATGTACAAATAATTCCTTTAGGGCAATCTTTCAGTTGATCAACTGAAAAAAAAAGTATTGATAATGGACAGGCACAATTATTATCTTTTTTCAGCTAGAAATCACATTAAATAATTTATTACAGTAAACATTTTAAGTGTCAGCAGCTGCATTTTTACAGCCAAAAATTATGAATTTAGAAGTCATTCTCATCAAATGCCACATTTTCCTAGTCATGACATGTGTGCATATCTTCTTTTACAACTACAAATGCATTATAAGTAGGGTGGCGGAGTCAAAGCAAAAGCTTGAATGCGGAAGGAAAATACACAGGAAAGATTTCCAATCCCCTCACTCCACTCCATTTAGTCAACTTATATGATACACAGGGGAACACGTAGGAGTATTCTTGACAATCCCCTCAGGGGAATTAGCACTGAAAGTATATTCTAGATTAGGAAGCAACAATTATATGTTAAAAGTGGAAGGCAATAGGAAATAAAAAGAAATATATATTGAATAAGATTATAAAAAAAACAGCTAATGTCCGATATTATGGTAGCAAAAGTAATAATAGATTAGGCATTACGTGAAGCGTATGTACAGTTGCAAACTTCTACAGGTAACAGGATGGTCTACAGAATACCAATACAAAAGATAATGCAAAAAAACAAAAGCTTTACATAAGACAAAAGTGTAAAACTGAAAAGGGGAAACATTGAGAGATAAGAAGAATTCAAGGAAAGACGGAGAGATTATTTTTAGAAGTCACTTATTAAAGAAAATGAGTTATGTTCAAAGATGGAAACTACATGAATGATCAACACCATTAATTCGTAGAATAAATTAATGATGTCCTGAAAAAGAAATGAAGATTGGAAAGCTTACAGGGTTGGAAGGAATACCAGTTGATACGGAGAAGGGCTTTGGGAGAGATGGCATAAAGCTGATGTGGAACTTAATGGTTAAAACATATATGAAGGAGAAAAAATCCAGACCAGTGGAAAAATAGTATGCCGGTGTCAACTTAGAAATAAGAGGAAGGAATTCGGGACTGTAGAAATAGTAGGGGGGGAAAAGTTAATGTCTTATATGATGAAAGTATATTAATGGGGTAGAGGAAATGGCTTAGAAGAGTGACGACACAGAAGAGTGATGAATAAATAGAGAAAGAGAAAGGGATGCACACAGCGCTTACTAACCTACAGAAATTTTAGGATAGTGCCCTCACAGAAAGTGTGGAGATGCAAAAGAAAAGTGTCAGAAAAGTAAGTTAGAATATTAACAAACATGTAAGAGAAAATTTTAAGTTAGAAGCTGTGTGGGTACACCAGAAATTAATCCGGTTATGGTTGGGTTATATCAGGGGTCTGTTTATATAGCCTACATATTTTTCGCCAATTTTGACTAGAAACAAGGGAATATGCTCATTGTGCATAGTACCTGCTAATGTCAATGTACTCTGTAGCACCAGTGAAAACGTAGTAGTGGTAAGATATAATGGGTAGAGTTGAGGGGAGCACTGGAAGAGAGGGGTTTGATGATTAATAGGAAAAAAAATTAATATTCATGTCTCAACGAGCCATTGCGAAGTGGAAATTTATTTATAAAGAGGGGAACTAAGAGTAGAGAAGATTAAATAACTTAAGAAACAGTAAATGAATATAGCGAGTTGGAGACAATAATTCACAGTTCACTCAGTTCTCATTTACTTCTTATGCTTGGGAAAATAACACTGAATTTCTAAAATTAATTTTGTCACTGTACTGCAAGATAGAAGTATGGCAAAAAGTTATCCTTAATTGCGTTTGATTATTATTATGTAGTTAATTCGCAAAAAGGCCAATTTTTGCGCACATTATAATAAACCATTTATTTTACTCAAATATTATGCTAACTCTATTGGATACCGCGGTAGCGCAGTAGTAGGAACACTCGACTCGGGAGGTAGCAAACTCACGATTGAGTCCACCGCGGGGCGTTAGAGAGGACATTCAGGCTTCATTCCCCAACTCTATACTGTGTCCATCTCCAAAATGGGGTGTAATAATGACGTATTAAACGGCAGAGAGCAAAATTATAAACATTTTGATTTTTTTAATACTTTGCCCTCTATTGTTAAAATTCTCTCTCTCTCTCTCTCTCTCTCTCTCTCTCTCTCTCTCTCTCTCTCTCTCTCTCTCTCTCCTCTCTCTCTCTCTCTCTCTCTCTCTCTCTCTCTCTCTCTCTCTCCACTATAACAGTTTTTTTTTTCAATCAACTATGGCTTCGTGGCAGGTAAAGTGAGATATTGGATTATAATAACTCCGGTGCTTATTAAAACCCAAGTTAGATTCCACCGCAGAGCGTTAAGAAGGGCATCCAGGCTTAATGCTTCAGCTTCAACCTCTGTATCCACCCCATATCGAATGGGGACTAAAAACGATCCAAAACGGCAAATAGTAATAACTGTAAAGGCCTCTGAACTTGTCAACGTCACGAAAATCCACTTCATGTGATACACTTTTTTTTTGTAAATTCCACTCTCGACTGTAAATCAATTAGTCAAGCTCTCTAACCACTGCACTACCGCGGGCCCTTTTCTGTCTGACTCTTAATTATATTTGTCACTCCTGACGAAGTTGTTATGCGGCTTGCAGCATGAGGTAACGAATCTCGTTATATACTTGTCTCGATCAGAGCTCGTTAGTAGCAGTAATCTCTACCTCTTGTATAGGTACTTGTTGTTTTGATCATGACCATGTAAGTACAAGATCAACATGTCAATTAGAAGTGACTGAGACGTCTGTGTCTCTCTTGCATTGTGCTTAATTGACGTCTTTTTCTTTAGCTGCAGATGACGTGTCGTCGCTTTGCCTTGTTAGTGATTTTGATGTTCTTTGGAGTCGTCTGACATCGGGTCTCGCCTTCCTATTTTGACGTTTCTTCTTCTTCGTATTCTGTTTTTAAAAGTTGCAGTATACTTTGATTCAGAATGTTATTCAAGTGTG